>JAUYWV010120504.1:0-11786 GCA_032274565.1 Nematoplana nigrocapitula
TCACCATATTTTTGGTTGGACCAAGTTGGCATTAGCTATCCCAGAGATAAATCTGGAATCTATTTATTTATATATTTTATATGAATATTTATATAGCAGTCATTTTCATTGGCTCTAGATCTGATGCACTATCTCTACTGACTCAACTTAGCTGTGTCGTATTTGGATTCATCATTCAATTATCTATTTACTATTAGTATTATTAATAAATGGCACCATACAATAAATTTCAGTAACTATGAAAAACTTTTGCGTATTAACTATTAGTTATTAATATTATTAATAAAAGATACCAACACAGACATCCCTCCTCACCCCCTCCCATATATCCCTCCAATCTCTCCCCCTAGCACCAGACCTATACCTCACCCGCCTGTTACCTGTAGGCTGTACACTTCCACTCTTAAACCACACACCCACCCTTCCTGATCCTCTTGTCTCCTCACCTTTGCCTCCCTATCTACCCACTCATTCCCATCCACCCCCACATGACTAAAAACCCATTGCAATACCACTCTTTTATCCTCCCTTACAAAACACTTGTCCTAAATTCTAGAATCGTAGGTCGATTAGGCCATGCCCATGGACAAACATTTGAAATTTTCAAGTCAGGGTCACATAAATTACGATTAACTTTCACATTAAAAGTAAAAATCTCTTTCTGCCTGGTTGCGATATGCCTCGAAGTGTGCATAGTGGGCTTGGAGATAAGAATATGGATGCTTCTTTGGAGGCGATATTAGTGCCATGCCAAATAATGCAACAAAAGAAAATATAACACCCATTGTACCTATTTGGATTCTTGCCTTTTGGAATTTATATTGTACCAGAGCTATAGCCAAGATCTATTTCAAAATCTCTTGGAACATATTTGTGAAGTATACTCGTTTGGGGTACCACTTTTTGTAAGACTTTTATGTTTTCCATTCTGGAGTCTACAGTAAATTTATTTTTTATTAAAAATAAATTTTGGCATTTTAAATATTTTTTTTAAACATGTGAGGGAACTACCAAAGAATAGAAGTGCCGTAATATATGTGTAGTTGATATTCCTATCACTCCTGAAAATTGGGCAAATACCTAAAACCTTTCCTTGGTTGCGGATATAGGATGAAACCTGATAAAGTTTGGTCAAAGATTAGTTAAGGCTAATGCTACGTAGTGGCAAATGCAACTAGATGTCGAAGCATAGAAACCAATAAGATTTCCAGACACTCGATGAATCGATAGCCAAGAATCTTAAAAAAAGTAATTATACTATAGGTGACATTGCTTAGTTTCTTTCGCTATTATATACAATCTGTTCATTTATTAAATTAAGACAGGGGTGTGAATCTTCCATTTTTTAGAGGAAATCCACTTTTTTATAATAAATTTGATCATTTTTTTAATTTTTCTAAATCTTCAATAAAAATAGGGGGGTAGGGATATGGTCCAAAATTTTGTAAATACTCTACCTCTTATTAAATTAGTTCCATCTGATTTCTAAGTATTTTCAGGTAGTGCAATATAAGAAGAAGAATGGATGAAGTGTCATGACTACAAATATACATACTTTGTTTGGCAGACTTTTTTAGTGTAGCATTAATCTAGATTTGTTCATTATATTTGTCTTCTATTAGGGTCATTTTTCAAGGATAGTGGTATCATCGAAGAGAGCCCCTAGCATTATTAAAATAGCTTGTTTTTATACATTGAAGAGGGCCCCTAGTGTCATTAAAATAGCTTGTTTATATACATCAAAGTGGGCCCTAGCATCCTTAGAATAGATTATTTATATAATTGGAGAGGGCCCTTTTTATTCCTTGATCCCTCTCTAAATCTACTTCCTCTATAATAATTAAATACCATTGACACCCCTGTTAAGAGCAAGTAGCATAGTTTCATTTGATAGTCTGAATGTGTCTCAATACTCTTCTTCCATAAAATAATAAAATAGGTTATCATGACTGTGAAATATTCGCTGAAAACTATACCTTCGTCTTCTTTCATTATTTCAAGATCTTCTATATTTACTCAAATTATGAATGAAACTAGATTTACCCCTGACTTTATACCCTGCTTAAGCCAAGGGAAAACTATCCAATACAAAATGTTATCCTGGAGGTAAATTTATCCCTAGGGATAAGATTGGTTCAATCCGTGAAAAAGTTACCCATGACTTTATCCCCTAAGGATAATTATCCTGACTGGTGCAAGCAAGCCTATACATATTAATTATTTTAAAGTTAGCAAATTTAAAAGTTTTAATTTGCCAACATTGGACAACAGTCTGGACTTCGTGAAAATCAATGAGTTAATGAAATATGTAGAAAAACATATATAAGTTTTACCATAAATTTTGCAACACTTGTCTTAGTAGTTGGTACAAATTGTGGTTATCTTTTACTTTCCCACGTTGTATTATTTTCTTCTTTTTTTCAAAGTTTTGTGGTTATAATTTTAAAGTAAGAATAATAATATAATAAGAATGATATTATTTATTTATTACATAATTCTACAATATTATTTTTTCATTACATTATTCATTTTATTATTAATAATTCTTTTTTTACTTATAATTATGATTGAAATACTTTTAAAAAATGAAAAAATAATTTAATGTGGCAAAGTAAAAGATAACCCAAATTGTAAATACTAAATAGTAGCTACAATAGTTCTAGTACAATTTTTAAATAGTAGAAGTAGTAGCATTGACTTGTCACAATTTGATTGGCTGAATAAATCAGCTTATGATTTCAATAGTGGCAGATACAAATTGTCTTCTAATAGTAATTACTTCTATTAGCTCTAATTAGTAATTAAGTTGTTATAATTATGAATAATCATGAGCATAAGATTTTTAATCAAGATCTGGCTATCAGACTATCTAAATGACATCTCTAAATAAGGCAATGTAAAATTGAAAATGTGGTTCGGGTCAACGGGAGGACCCAAAAATTTGTTGTAGATTGCGCTATATTTCAAAGTACTGTATTGACTATTTATTGACTCTATTATTTAAGAGTCCCCTCTCCTAAATAGTTTAACTAGAGCCCCTATGATCGTTTTAAAACCAACCAGGGCCCTTGGGATCATTTTATACCAGGGCCCTATAATCGTTTTTCAAACCAGGGCCCTCTGGGAGCATTTATTCGAGGGCCCTATAATCGTTTATCAAACCAGGGCCCCCTGGGATCATTTTATACCAGGGCCATAGGATCGCTTTTCAAACCAGGGCCCTCTGAGAGCATTTTGTACCAAGGCCCTCTGGGAGCATTTTATACGAGGGCCCTATAATCGTTTTTCAAACCAGGGCCCTCTGGGAGCATTTTATACCAGGGCCCTAGTATCGTCTTTCAAACCAGGACCCTCTGGGAGCATTTTATACCAGGGCCCTAGAATCGTCTTTCAAAACAGGGCCCTTTGGGAGCATTTTATTCGAGGGCTCTATAATCATTTTTCAAACCAGGGCCCTCGGAGCATTTTATACCAGGGCCCTAGGATCGTTTCTTTTCAAGGTCCCAAAGACATGAAGGCTCTTAACTCTATTAATCTTTTTCGGACTACTGCCTCATACAAGCTACGATTTGGTTTGGCGAAAACACTACTGGACTTAACGTTAGTCTGCTTACGAAATGTTCCGTTTTCTTTCAATATTGACGAAAGCACAAGCAATAGCAATAAATGGGTATTGGCAATATTAGTTAGCTTCTACTCTCATAAAAAACGATTTATCGTTGAACACTTGAAGTCAATCGACGTCGTGAAAGTGGACGCTAGTAGTTTGTTCACTGAATTATGCAATCTGTTTGAGAAGAACCTAGCTTCCATTTTAATGGATTCGTGTGCGTTAATGAGAGGCAGAAAAAGTGGTGTGGAAACCAGAATTCGAACTGAAAGGGCACCACCTAACATGCTGGATGTTGATGGAGATTCATGCCACCACATACACATTGTTTGCAAACGGTTTTGTTCCATTTTCGAACGCTCTGTTGAACATCTCCAATTAGACCTCCACAATTATGTCAAGTGGTCATCGGTCCTTTGTATTTTGTTGCAGGAAATTTGTACCATTCTCTGTATCAAATTTACAATTCCAGAACGCTTTCTATCACATCGTTGGCTCTCGTGTTATGATGCTTTACTCAAAAACCTGCCTATGAGAGATGCTTTTCTTGTCTTCTATTTTGCTTTTCTTCCAAAAGAAGATATTCCCTGTACAAAGAAGATGTTTCGCAAATCCTGAAAGATCGTGACATGTTTGTGAATGGAACGATTCGCATTAAGAATATTTGGTCAGAACTTAGACTGAAGAATAAGAATTTGATTCAAGATGGAAAAGCAAGAAAGAAAAGAATCAATGATAAGCTGTTCGTGTTTCAAAAGATAATCAGCTTGATACACCAAAGAGAAGGTGGAGTTCGTCGTCTCAAAGAAGAAAGGTTGGTATTTCTCCGACGTCACAAACAAATTCTTGAAAGTCGTGCTCAACAGTTAAAAAAGAGAAGAAAGTAGTTGAGGTTGCCCAAATTGCTCATCAAAGGACCATGCGGCGAAAACTCATTGGCAAACGGAAAAAAGAGATAAAACGGTGACATCGTTATTCTTTATTTTCGTAATAGGTGTACACTAAAAACTATAAAATATCCTGTTTTTTACTGCTGTAATTATGTTGTCAATAGACTGTTTGAAGCATAAACTATACCTACCAATCGAACTCTTATTGAGTTGATTCCTACCCTGCTTGCTTAAATTCACATAGCTTAATATTTTTTCTGTATAATATCTATATTACTATATCATTACTACAGGCTATATGTACTTATGTTCCAGTCTAGTTTTCCGGCTTTTTAGAAGCCACCGTTTTTCTCTTTAAAAATGTATATCTTTTTGCAATTTCTATTTTATACACACACAGTTTGTCATGTCCCGCTTTTTGAATATATTGGTCCAGAATGTCTTTAAATGCATTCTATGTATATATAGATATTCAAATTTTTCGACGCTCTGCGCCGAATTGTAGGCTCGACTCCCGCCTCGCCATGGAGCCCACAGAATTTATACTTCCACGGATTTTTTTATTGGCCAGACTCATCCCTGGGGAAAGGCTGGCATCGCAAGTTACACACAAAATACTACATTTGCTATTCAAGCTAGAAGTAGATCAATCCATGTGATTGTGTAAAGTACTATCTAAAAGACAGGGGTTCCCTCGCATTAGGGAAAAAACAGGGGAAATAACAATATGAGCTAAAATCAGGGGAAACTCAGGGAAATGAAAATAGGAGTTAAAATCAGGGAATTTCATTATTCTTTTTAGAAAATCAGGGAAAACTAAATGTCTTTATTTTTCATTTTTTAATATTAATTTTATACTTATCTAAAGAGAGTAAAAAATTTCACTCTCTCAAACAATGTATACAATATTTGTTTCTGTAATTATATAGCATTATCTATTGGTAATTTTCTTATTCCTTTGGGAAACCTAATATGCACGTATTTAGTATATATAAATATCAGGGGAAATCGGATGAAAATCAGGGAATTTGATTCTGAAAAAAGCGGGGGAACCCTGTAGTATTACAAAAATAAATTCCATTGGTAGTCATGATTTGAAGAGGAAAAGGATACATTTCTAAAGTATAAACAGGCAAACAACATACGTGTACGTAAATGGATAAATGTGAGATTGTGAGGGCTTTCCGGCGTTTTGAGTGCAAGTCAGGAAGTTTTTCACGCTTATTCACGCTAAATCTCGACACTATCCCTTGATAAACAACTAGGCAGTATTAAATAGCTAACGCTCAGTAATTAATGATGAACTTGGAGTTCAGTAGATTGATTAATTCACGGTAACCAACAGTCTGCCATGCATTAATTATTACTTATCCAACGATGGCTAAGTTATTGATCGTAATGTTAAAAGTATTCAGTTAAATCATGGTAACCCACACTTTTAGTTAACCAACACTTTTGTATTGATTTTCTACCAACGCTCGTTGATTAATCGATGAACTAGTAGATAAATTCACGGTAACCAACAGGCGGCCATGCATTAACTATTACCTAAATAATGGTTTAGAGTTTAAATCTTTAATTACTGCTTTTGCAGGTGTTCTTTGGCCGTCCTTAGCGCTGCTATGGTAGTAGTCTGACATGTTGTATTTCTACGGAGTATAAAAACATTTTTGAGATTGTCATTCTTATTACCTCTATGTCTGTCTTGGCGACTGTTGTGTAACCTCCAGTACCACTGTATCCTCGGGGCCACCCTGAATGGTGGTGCGAATACACGACGCTATACGGGACATCTTGGTTAAGCTTGGGTATACTACAATATGCATGTGGTGTTCTGTGAAAGTTGGACTTTTGGTTAAATTGCGGCTACCCTTCCCAGGTCCATTGTGCTGGATAACGTTTGGGTATCGTTTGGAAGAGGACTGTTGTCCACCTCGCTTGTTTCGGGGTATTATTAAACGGTTTAGCATCTGCCGGCACGGACCTCAGAGGATTTCGGTGGGTTCTGACGATGATACCCTGATGAGTTTCAGGTCAACGACAACAACAATTTACCGTGATCTGTTCTGTTTTTGTTTCACGAAAGCTAAAACACCAGTAGAGAAGCATTTGAGTGTTCCGGACACGGTGTATTTCAGGGGTAGTATAGTTCTTTTTGCAATGTAGCAACATTCAGTCGGGGGAAAAGGTAAGGTATATGCTCTCCTTGTTTGTATGTATTAGAAAATGTCATATGTACTTTGTGTTTGGTGCCGTCGTATGGCAACCGCCTGATGAGCTACTGACTTCTACACAGCGTGTACATTTGTCAGATGTGCAAGTGTGTGTTATCTTCGATTAGCATTTTGGTGTCCGGCAGTATAGTGGTGTCTATGTAGCTCTCTGGCACGCAAACTGTTGACTACCGGAGGAGCCACGCTGAAAAAAAGTGCGTGTTGCAGTACTGTATATCGATCGCTCGACCGCGGCACAACGCGATGAGGTAAAGAGGGTAACGGCGCGAGGACTCCCGGCTGCTAGAAGAGGGATGGAGTGTGCGAGGGGGACTGCCGCCGCCTTCCTGTTCGGTGCTAACTGCTCTGGACTGCTGGCTGAATTAGGGAAAAGTGGGGATAGCGCGTATTTTTTCTCTGTACCCATTTTGTGCCAACGATGCCATGCTGAAGCCAGACAGACAAGTACTGTTGTAGTTCTGTAGAAGAATGCGACAGCCATGTGTGTCTATGTGTGCAAATTACTGGCATCGTTTTTAGTTCGCACGCACGTGAACTCTGACATTCAGATTTCCAAGTCTATTAGATTCAACAATGTAAAACAGAAGCAACTTTAAAATAGGAGTGTAGTCTCAATCGGGGTTTTGGGTACGACCCTTTATCGAGAGAATAACAGCGTGATAATTGACTAAAGGTATATATAGTTAGAATAGATTATTATAACAACAAAATCCAAAATTATAATCGATGTCTATTTAAAATAGGGTAACAGTGTGGAAAAGGAACTGTCGATCACCTTGAAATTAGAAGGGTCCAGAGTACAAATGGAACTATGCCTGTGATGAGCAATTCCTGAATTAGGGTGTGAGTGCTTCTGAGTGCGCTGGAAAAAATGTCTTATGGTTTTACCGAACAGTTAAACTGATAAACGAGATATGATTGCAAGACAACAAGACTACGATCCTTCTAAGAAAAGTAATTACGAATCTTAAACGAACGGAAGGCGACAAGATTTTAATTAGCTGCTTTTTAAGAATGTTAGAAGGTTTATCAATATAGGGAATTGTGAAAAAGTGGCCGCATCGGTATATTGGGTGAAGAACTACGAGCAGGATTTAAACGAGAAGTTTTTGACAGAGCAGGAAGAGGTTAAGTTAAAATGATAGCCATTTTTTGTAAAAATTATTTTTTATGAGCAATTCTTATTGCTCAATTAAAGTTAGTCCAGGTTTGAACAAGGTCGAAAGACTCTATTGGAAAAGACAATTTATTAACAAGACTTAATATGTGACAGTGTCACGTATGTTGATCCCAGGCATCACCTCGCCCGATCTCTAAGAATCATTTGAAAGACAATCATGATATTTTATGACACTTTCTGTCCAGACACAAACCAAAACAAATATCAACTATTATAGATCAGCACAAACGAGTGTAATAAACCAAAGTCTGGAAAGGAAAGAACATAGATCATCTTTAAAGGTTATAGAGGTGCAAATAAATTAATGTAGATGTACCGCGTGTACCTTAAATAATGATTTTATTCTATCAGTCGTATATTCTTAATGGGAGGCGTTTTTTTATTTTGTCAGTATATCTTATATGAGTATGTTTCATGTGGCATTTCTTAATAATCGCATCCTAAATTTAAACCTGGGCTTGCGCTTTGCCACTATTTGGTATCATACGAAAGTTAGGAATAACATGCGCTATATTTGACGGAAACTCCATAAAATTAAAACGTCTCGCTTTAGAAATATACGATTGATATTTTTTTTAAAACATTTATTTTGTGGAACGCACACTACATCTACAATACTTTCTTTGGGCCTACAGACTTTAGCGATAATCTGGGAAGACTTTGGTTTACTACTCGATTGTGTTGATCTATAATATAGTGAAAGTTTCTGTTGGTCTGTGTGACTAAAAAAAAGTGTCATAAAATACCATGATTATCTTTCAAATGATTCCAATACTCATTATGCGAGGTGATGACTGGGTTCGACATGCGACATTGTCACATATTAAGTATTGTTTATAGAGAGATATTCTATACTATCCAGAAAAATTTTTTTTCGGCCAACCTCTAGTATAAATTTAAAATTAGGTTATTGAGAATTTAGAAAATTAAAGAAATCCTGAATAGTATTTTCATTTGGAAAGATACAACATAAATCGTCAACAATAATAACGGGAGTAGAAGTAGGGAGAGAAAGTTTTAATTAATCAGGTTTTTAGATGCGTCCTTGTATCTCTGTAAAAGGGTCAGTCAGTCTGGATGTATTGTATGTCATGCTTATGTTCAAAGTTCATTTGAGATAGGGAAATATGTTGAATGCCGTGAAACACGCGAGTGAGCAATGTGGTCTTCGCGCCTTAACGTGGCAAAACCCAAAATCGTATCGACTTCTAATTAAACACAACAGACAAATGAAAATCGACGGAGTAGAAGAAGTGGAGATGTTTGACGAAATGATCTTTCTAGGTTCAATGCTGACGAACGAAAGATAGCAAGTCAAAGTTGAAGATCAGGCGCAGACTTGCAATGGGTAGAGATGCAATGAATAGATTGGAAAAGATCTGGATCGACAAGGACAAAAAATTATCTTGTCAATCAACCTTAATATTCCCAATTACAACCTGTGCCAGTGAAGCTTGGACAGTCACAAAAACGATAGAAAGAAAAAATTATGCATTCGAACTTTGGGTATGGAGAAGAATGCTAAGATTCCCATGGACGGAAAGAAGAACGAACAGAAGTGTGCTCGACGAAATTCAACCGGACATCTCCCTTGAAGCACAAATGTTAAAGAATCGCCTCAGCTATTTTTGGCTACATCATCCGAAGAGATGGCAACAATTTGGAAAAGTTGGTTATGCTTGGCATGATAGAGCAACAAAGAAGACAAGGCAGGCTGCAGTTACACTGGTTGGACACTATCTCGAGAGATACCAACAGGAAAACTGGGGACTTGTTGAGGGAGGCGGACGATAGAGCTGGCTGAAGACGTCTTGTTCGTGTGGTCACCAGAAGTCGAACTTGACTTGGCGGAACCAAATGATGATGATGGTGATGCTTAGGTAGTTGTTCGGAATGACGTGCCCCAATGGCTAAGGGGTCTGTGTTTGTTCTAAGGAGAGGATTGCGTGTTTGAGACCCGTCTATTTGGAGAAGACAGCAATTCTATCTCTATTCTTCCAACCGATAAAATAAATCTTAAAAATTAATGCGGGAATATTTTCCTTTTAATGAGTAGTATATCTTTATGACATGTTTTGCGTTCTTGAGTTGTCAATTCTGTTTTTTTTAATTATCACTTAAAATTACACTACTCATAGTAGTATAGCATGTAGCAGTACTGAAAATTTAATTTATGACCGAAATTCCTAAAACTGGGTATGAACATTTTTGAAGCATCACTTCATCTCTATAAAATGTTTTTTTTTGTATGCTTAACATATTTACATACAGTATTTTGTGGTTAATATAGGTAAACTTCGAAACCACCCATTTTTCAGTTTTACAAAATACAGATGCTTTAAAATGTGGCAAGTAAGTATGGCCCTTCCCATCGTGAGCTTTTCAGTAGTACAAGCGGTAGTCAACTGTTGAATATATATTCCACCTCGAGTGCCACTACACTCCTTTGTACACAAAGACATTTCCAGCACGCATTGATTATCCTCCTGTATAGGTCAGGCTGCGAAAGTTAAGGTGAAGCAGTTTATGGGACAGAGAATGTTCCTGAAATTTCATGGCGTCCGCGTGAAGGAAATCGCGAAGTGAAACGAGAAGGGTTTGAGTATTTGTCTTTTGGGATTCATGTATCTAATATAGATAACACATTTCAGTCTAGTGGAATTCCTTGCTCAGATAATCGTAATTCATGCATTCTGCCTTTGCATTCATTCATTAATTCATTTGAGTGTTCCGTGCTTCCTCGCCTACAAGATTCCTGTACAATGAATTAGAATATAATCGATCAAATTAGAGGTTAGTTCATACGAAATAGAGTTGCAACTGTTTTTAATTGAAAATGGAAATTAACAGCACACAGTAAACGAAACACAAGAATCCCACAGTTTGAGAAATATCGGGTTTCTAGCTCAAATTAGGTAGTATAATTCATGCACTTAGGTTTAGCGTTTATTTATTTATTCCAGTATATTTCTTGCTTCAGCGTTTTATGATTTGTTTATTTGGCCACAATCGTCAGGTTTTTTTCATTGTTTCGAATGTGTCTGTTTGTTTTTACAGTTGGTATTTTTAAAACTTGCGCATTCCAACGACAGCTACATATAGTCAGATCTGCTCTCTTCGCGCGTCTGTAGCATGTCATCTCGGACCACAATCGGTCGGCAGCGCTCCGGGTTCATGCGTTTCATAGCCCTAAAATAGCATCGGTTGCGTCGTTGCCGGTTTCACTTTGATGCCTTTTGCATAAAAAAATATGATGCTGTTTGACTCTCCTTGCATAATATAGGTGTATGGGTGCTGCAATTGTCGTCGTCGTCGTCATCCTTGAGTCTCACTCTCTTCCACCTCTCCCAATAAACCTTCGCCCACACGTCCTCAATCTCCATCACATCCAGCTCCTCCCTCTTCAAAGAAGCCGGAGCTGCCTCAGATACGAGTCCACCGACACTAACTTGGCCATACAAAGTGTCTCAGAAGGGATGCTAAACCAGTAAACTATCACTAACATGTAACAGAGGTGGACACCAGCCTCTTCCAAGCGACGCACAAACTTGCTACAGCATTATAGGCCTTAGAAGAGTGTTTGAAATTTAAGCAAAATGCCCAAATGTCACAGAACACCACACATATGCCTAAACCTAACCAAGATGTCCCGAAGGCTCGTGTATCCGCACCAACACTCAGGGTTGTTCCCAGGACACCGTGTGAGGGTTAAAAGCTACAGGTATTTACGAACCCACTCAATCAAAATCTCAAATACTCCATGGCAGTGTAACATTTCAGACTGTTATATTTATACAGCAGGAGGACAGTCCGATTTAAACCCAAATTGTCTCTGTTGTCTGTCACCCGATTACACAGGGGTCAGACTGTTT
>JAUYWV010120515.1:0-11785 GCA_032274565.1 Nematoplana nigrocapitula
AAGAAGATATGGTGCACGTGGGGCAGTGCGACGCTGGGAGGAGCTGGATGTGATGGAGATTGAGGACGTGGGGGCGAAGGTTTAATGGGAGTGGTGGAAGAGAGTGAGACTCAATGAAGAGGATGCCCAAGGATGGCGACGACGACAACAAACAACAGCAACAATGCAGTTAAAATCAATAACTCAGTAGGAGAAAAGTTTAATATGGAAGTAGGTGTACACCAGGGGTATGTGTTTATTAAGGTTCTTGAAGCATTATCACGAGAGTGCAGGAGTGACCTACCTTGGGAATGCTTTATGCAGATGATCTGGTAATAATTGCGGAGAATTTAGAGGAACTTGGAGAAAGATTTTCTGCTTGGAAGAATGGCATGGAGTGCAAAGGTTTAAGAGTTAACATAGCTAAAATAAAGGTCATGGCAAGTGGGACTGATGAGGGACCTGTACTTATAGGTAGATTCCCATGTGGAGTATACAGAAAGGGTGTAGGTGTGAACTCGGTGTACTGTACTTTGTTTGCAGCCAATGGATGCATAAACGTTGCAGTTGATTTAAAGGCAAACTGAAACACTTTTCCGATTTTAAGTACAGCAAATGCTTACACCCACAAGAAGTAAGTGAAACAGCAAAGAAGATCAAACTTGTAAATGTTGATTATGAAGTTGTGGATCAGGTTTGCTACCTTGGTGATATGTTGAGTGCAGGTGGTGGTTCGGAAGGACATTATACGAAGATGAGGATGAGGATGATGATGATGAAGCAAGGTGGCCACTACTTTACTATCTATTTTCCATGGTCTTTAAGTCAAATGAAATTTTAGTGACATGAAAAGCACATTGTATAATCAAACATCTAGGCAACAGTTTCGAACTCTGAATGGAATTCAAACTATGAAAAAGTCAGGATACTGTTTTGACAAGGTGGACAAGTTATTAGCTCCAAAAATACAGAAGGCATACCTAGAAAGAAATTCGGATTTGGAGGAGAGGAAAAGAAAAGAAAAGTATATTAATCTTGAAGCTAATTTTAGATTTCACATGTACAAGGGACGAATGAGGTGTTAAGAATATGATTGCAATCATTAATAGAAATATGAGTGGTAAAGTAGCATTGCGAGATGCAAATTATATTTTAAAGACTATATACAGTTGACTGAAAGAAGAGTGTATAAGACTAACTTTACGATTTATTATTTGTGTATTTGAGCTTTATAAAGAAAACAAATTAAATTGATCTCGTAAGGCACTTTTGATTTGGGGATTTTCTGCATTATCATTCAATACCTTTCCAACGATATATCTGATTGTATCAAACGCCCACTATAGTCTGTTTAAATCACCGCATAAAATTTGAAAAATCTTCCATACCCTAGGGGCGGAGGTTCCCCGGAAGGGAATTCTACGTGACTGTGACGTACTGCAGTCTGATTGATTGCTATAAATAGAACTATGACGTACTCGAGTCTGATTATTGGTTCCTAAATATAAAGTGACATCATGGGAATTCCGAAATCTATTTTTAGGTGATACAGGGCCTGCCAAACGTATACTACTCTGCATTTATCATTGAAGTGCTAGAATTGAATAATAGAACTAAGCAATTTACTTTTAGAATAGAAGAATGAGTGGTGCTTCCTCTGATGCAGCCCAACCTTTGGAACAGCGTATTAAGTTTTGTAAAAAGAATGGGAAAAGTATATCTGTATTGGTAAGTGTGCATGAGCAGATCAGTCGATAACAATTTTGCATTTTGTTTCTTTCAATTCTCCTGCTGTTTTTTTTCTCGCCCTGTAGGATTCATTTTGGGTCCATGAGATGAAATGCCTTGATTATCTCCCCTACAATGCGTCCATGAATGAGGCGGAATTGGAAGAATGGGCCGAGCGACTCAAATTGATTCGTGAAGATTTACACGATTTACTTGCTGTGAACTGTGCACAATTCTGGTGTCAGGTATTGGTGGTTCGGTGGTCTGATTATTTTATTATCTATCCGCTTCCACAGCCTCTGATCAGTGGTAACCAACCAACAGCTATGCATCTAGCAATTATAGTAGAATGCTCCATCCGTGTCTTATCGCCTGGTGACACACGAGGAATCTCCTGGGCTGGGATGAGGCTGTTGGTCGTTTGTTATAATTTTAAGGGTGACTTTGTAAAGATGTTGGTTTAAAGAAATATCTGGGAAACCGACTGGAATAAGGCGGAATTACTGTAGTTCGAAAATATAATTGTTATTAACCCACTTGCTGTTATATTATGTGCCACGATTGGTTGTGTTCCAACTGACTTGCATGGCTCTTCAGCTTTTACTGTGCTAGAGATTATTGATATCAATAATTAAAGGTAATTTCGGTTTCGGTTCGAATCTATTCGGGGTATAAAAAAGATTTCTAGTCCGTTTCGTTTTAGGTTTTAGTTTAAATCTAAATATGTTAGATGTAATAGTTAATAGCGGAAATCTACTTGAAAGTTTTGTAACCAGCTTGAGAGAGAGGCCAACCCAGTGTGTAACGTATGTTTCACCACGGAAAGACGACTGTCTCCCCATTTACGTTCTTCTACTTGTGCCTGTTGCTCATTGGCAGTGATTTCGGATCGTTTCCACTTTCTATAAATGCTGTTTTACGACGTCTTTTGCCACTTTTCGTGTCCAACATATGAAAGCGATAGCACGAATTGAACGCACAAGTCACATTATTGAAACATCTGGTCGTCAAATCAGGCCCCCTTTTTTAGAGCCCTCTGCGAAAAAATGTGTAGAAAAAGAAGCGACTGAAGGAAAAGTTAAATAATACCGATTTTGGTTGGGTTTCCATTTTAACCAAAAAACGCCGGTTCTCGTTTTTCGTTAATCGCCGAACTCTATGCTATTGCCGCAATCTCCTTCTCTGCCTCCTCTTACATTCACCACTCTCTCCTTTCTCCCTGGCGGTCATCCCTTCGCAACAAAGTCTTCGACAGCCAGATCCCAATACTTCACCTGGTAAATTTCTCCTTCCCCGTTCTACTCGTTGCGAACTTTCGCTGCATCGGGCACTCCACCCTCCTTGCATCTTACCTCCATCAGATCAGCCTGACCGATTCCCCCACTTGCCCTTCCTGTGGTGAAGGCACGTAGGATCTTTCTCACCTTCTACTCTCTTGCCCCTCATCTTCAGGCCTCCGTCTTGCCATCTTTGGTGAGACTGCGAGCCTTCTCGACCTATGGAGGCGACCACGGGGAGTTGCCCGGTTGCTGGGTCTCGGCGGCCCCGTGCCGCCCCCCCCCCATCCTCCGGAAGGGGCCGGGTAAACAAACAAACAAACTCTATGCTAATAGCTAGCTGATTCATTTAGCGCTCTAAATGCAGGGTGTTTTATTTTTCTAAAAACAACCAAAAATAGTTTAAAAAAGCACCTCACGCCGCAGTGAAGTTACCACTATCTAATCACATTACATTCCGCGTTATTTATTTATTGATTATTTTGTTAAACACTCAGACGCCAGCATGTGCTAGATTCCACTTCCCCAGATGAATTCGTAATCGCCAGCCAGTGAAACTTCATAAGTATAATAATGGCTCCTATAGGCCAGGACGCGTTAGTGCTACTGACTGTCTAAGGCCCTGACAACTTATTTCTATTTGTTGCACAGATTTAATAGCGCTATTTTATCAAAAGTCGTTATCTATGGTGGCCGAAATATGTCAAAATTATGAACGCGGTGTTATATAGAAAACACCGCGTTTATAATTTCGACATCTCTCGGACACCATAGTTATCGGATATTCTGTATATTAATGCTTTTGTCAAGATTACTATATTACGATGTGTTTTGCGTAATAATCTAAAATAGAAACTGAAGCTTTCATTATATTCTTTCCCTCTAGTAAACTCAGTCACGATTACTATATAGTGGACTGTTGGGCTGGCTATATTGTTTCTGTAGTGTTATTTAACCGATCTGATCCAATACTTTCCAGGTTATATTTGAGCCATCTGTTCTGCGTTGTGTGGACTCCTATCTGAAGCACGCCCCGCGGTACGTCCCTTTTCCACTACCTTCCTGTAGTTGCTTCTATTCCTTCCAAGTGCAAGCTGTAGCTTCTCATTTGGTCGTGCGTCACTTCCAGATGGTTTGATCGTCTTGTCATGGAAATACCGGAACAGGTTCAGTCTTTGCACGAAGAGCTTCACCGTCTCGTGTTCTTGGTGTGCCTGCGCTGTTCCACCTACAAGGAGTCCGCCGTAAGTGACTGTTTGTTATATACCGTAAACTTGTTATTATTCGTTATTTTTGTGTTATATTACTCAATAGTACTATCCTTGTACGTGCATATTATTTTGATGAATTGATTTAGCATCTGCCTATCGCTTTCTCTATTAACGTGTATGAGTTGTAACTGTTTGTGCAGATTAACGGGGATTGTTTTTTGTGTACTTTACTGGCATCATCAGTTAGGGAACAAAAATGAGAAACGGTATGGGATATTCTTTGAACAGGAACATTTACCTAATAAGCAGGCAAGCAAGTTTCCATTTAGTAGGCGAGAGAAAGCAATGAGCGAACCGAAAGACTAAAGAGACAAACAGAATTAGAAAAAAGTAGCAGATATACAGACCTTCACACGTACAAACTGACAGAGAGAGGAAATGAGATGGTGCGAAGAAATGAAGAAGTAAGAGAGGAAAAGAAAAGAGTTTGAAGGAAAAAGAGATATAGAGAAAGCCGAAAGACTCTACGAAACGGGACGGTTGAGGAATCGACAAATCTTTATTTTAAAATGAGTTAAGGTCAACTGCCTAAAATTAAGCTGATCAATCTTTAGAGGGTCTTATTGACTGCCCTATGGGGTTGCCGCTTTAACACCTCTGGATAAGGTATAAATTGGCGGTACACCGGGTATTATAGACTCGAAGATTAATTGACATCTTTGAAAATCCATACCATCAAATCCTCTCTTGTAGATAGGCTGCATAGATATGGGTTCCCCCTACGGGGCATTGCAGTCGCAAGCCCCCTCCCGGGCGGATTTCTTATATCCGCGACAAGTGCTACAATTCCGCACAACTTTCCCGCGAGCCTAAACTAGATGAGTCACGCAAACCAGCGTGGTACGCGTCCCAGTGGCGAAAGCTCGGACCTGACGGCGGACCGATTCGCTTTCCAAATTAAACACTGCTTTAAAGCATATGTTTGGCGAAAAGTGGTCAGTCCTGGACAGTGTGAATGAAACAACAAACAACAATAAAAGGAGAGAAACAAGCAAGGACATATAAAAAACGGGTGATTGAATCCAGAAGAGAAAGGGGGAGCCAAAAATGCGGAAGCAAATGTTTAAATTACAGACAGGAAAAGAATAAGTAAGAAACGAAGACAGCGGAGTTGAGGGACGCGGTGGCTCAGTTGATAGAGCTGTCAGTGAATAAAGTAGCAGTTCGAGTCCCGGCTCAGCCTGAGGTAAAATTTCCCTCGTCCCTGGCTGACAGCTGGGTCAGTCGAGTGTTTAGCGGCCCGAAAGGGTTTGTTTGGTCTGATACCGGATCTTTCAGGAGGCGTTGGGGACCGTGAGATCAAATACCCCTAGCCGTAAATACTTAGAGTGTATATCCGCAAGTATTCAGCCATACTACTAAAGAGTAGTGTAGTGTCTTAAGCAGTTATAATAGTGTGTGGGTTGTAAAAAGGCGAGGGAGGAAGTAAAATATTTGAATAAGTGATGGAGACCGAAAAGGGAATAAATTAAGCACGTAGAAACACATAGAGATGTACACTCTTCGTCTTTAGGAAAATGTGCAGTTAATTGTGCCCTGCATCTATACACCAATCAGTCAGGTGAATGCGCTTTGTTATTTGACCCGACTATCAAGTGCTGTTTTGCAGACCGACTTCATCACTGCGAAGGTGTACGGAGAGATCATCTACGAGAACTACGTCTTCGATATTCCCAAATTGATGGATGTATGCGTTCTCTACGGGAACGACAATGCTCAGTTGGTCTCCAAAATGGTGGCCAACGTCGTCACTGTCCAAGCGAAATATTTCGATGACTTGCGCGAAACACTGGTTACCTGTAGACAGGTAATGCCTCTATCCTGCACCCGCTTTTCCTATAAGAATATTCTCAGTGATATTGGATGATTCCAGATAGTAGTTAAAGTCCTGTCCGAATCAGTGAGCTTATAGGCAAGCTGCTGGCTCACTATTGATATCCAATCCGAACAACTGAATTTCAGCTCGTCTTTTTGAGAGAAAAAAAATTCGCGGTAAAGGGCTTCCATCTTTTCGCAAGTTGAAATTGAAGTGTTACAGCACCATAGAAGTGGGCAGAGCACTATGGAAATAAGTAGAGCTTCTTTGAAGTGAGAACAAAACCATGGAAGTGGGTAGAGCACCATTGAAGTAGGTAGAGCCCCATTGAAGTGAGAATAAAACCACGGAAGTGGGTGGAGCACTATGGAAGTAAGTAGAGCCCCATTGAAGTGAGAACAAAACCATGGAAATAGGTAGAGCACCATGGAAGTGTGCAGAGCACCATTGAAACGAGAACAAACCATGAAAGTGGGTGGAGCATCATGGAAATGGGTGGAGCACCATGGAATTTATAGAGCGCACCATTGAAGTGGGCAGAGCACTATGGAAGTAAATAGAGCCACATTGAAGTGAGAACAAAACCATGGAAGTGGGTAGAGCACCATGGTAGTGGGTAGAGCACCATGGAAGTGGGTTGAGCACCACGGAAGTGTGCAGAACACCATGGAATTTATAGAGCACCATTGAAGTGGGCAGAACACTATGGAAGTAAGTAGAGCCCCATGGAAGTGATAACAAAACAATAGAAGTGGGTAGAGCACCACGGAAGTGTGCAGAGCACAATGGAAGTAAGAAGAGCCCCACTGAAGTGAGAACAAAACCATGGAAGTGGGTTGAGCACCACGGAAGTGTGGAGAACACCATGGAATTTACAGAGCACTATGGAAGTAAGTAGAGCCCCATGGAATTGAGAACAAAACCATGGAAGTGGGTGGAGCACTATGAAAGTGTGTGGAGCACTATGGAAGTGGGTAGAGCACCACGGAAGTGTGCAGAGCACAATGGAAGTAAGTAGAGCCCCACTGAAGTAAGTAGAGCCCCACTGAAGTAAGTAGAGCCCCACTGAAGTGAGAACAAAACCATGGAAGTGGGCAGATGACTATGGAATTTTCAGAGAACCACGGAAGTGGGCAAAACAACATGGAAGCGGACAGAGCACCATTTCTTTTCTTCTTTGAATTATGTTCTTAGATTTTGTTTGTTAAATAGCAGATTTTCTATTACTTTTCCCCCTAATATTATTTCTTAGGACTTTCAGTATATTTCATGTTTTTAAAAAGTCTCCGAGATATAAAGTTGTGAGTAGGACTATACTCGTGTACCTGCTATTCCAGCTCTTCGAGCGACTGTCCAACGAGACCTGTGGCAGTATTCGCGTCTCCGACTCGCCTCAGAAGCTGAGCTCAGCCCACGTCGGCCCTCAAGCCCCCGCCCACATGTGCAGAGATCGTCTGACCGATGTGATCACCTATCTGCTGGACACTGTGATCACTTTGAACGCTTTCATCGTATCCGCCCGAGCACTGCCCTCAGTGTTCACTGAGCTCAACTTTGCAGAATGGTGTGTGCTTCTGGTTTTCTTTCTAAATACTTTAAGATTGTTTTTTAGGTGTTTGAGAATGACGTGGCATAATGGATAAAATGTCTGGTTTCTAAGTAGAAAATAGGTTAGGACTTAGCGGTCCTTGTTTCATTCGCCCCTTTTTTTAGAGTACAGTAGTACTTTTAACAATTCTATCGCTACCGTGTCGTAAAACCTACTTAAACGATTGTTTAGATAGCTGTGAAGCTTGGATTTGATGTCGTTATTTCCTTGTCTTATGAATGCACCACAACTGATGTTCTAAAAAGCACCGTCATTTTTCTCACTAACTTGAGCGAATCGTGCTGATGCAGAACTGGATTTTTCTTCTCTCATATTGTACCCACGAACTCACAGTTCATAGTTAGTATATTATGGCGATTTGAGTAGAAATTCTCTCACTATTGTTTTTGTTTCCAGTATTGCTGCCCTCTATGAGAACCTCATTCCCTATCTGCGCGAGGAAGTGAAAGTTGTTCAAGTTGATCCCGAGTAAGTCTGACTGAAAGAGATAGCTGTGGAAATTACGGAGGGGGAGGGAGGGGGTTCAGAAGCAACTCTTCCTACTACTGCTGGTTGTCTTCGGTGGATCCGTTTTCTCTGCAGAATATCCATAGTTGTCATTAAGGAAGCAGTGGCCATCAAGATCTTTTGACAGCGCTCTACCAAACTACTAAGGCACTGCCAATCATCCTATTTTTTAAATGGCCCTGCTGCAGCATGTGAAGCAATAGCAAACTTTTACTATCTTTCTTTCTGTTTTCAGATTTATTGATCTTTAACTTAGGATAGATAGGCCGTACAAAACATTAATGGACGGCAAAACCTATTTCGCCTTTGGTGAGGACCAAAGACTGATGCTGCACAATGAAATCTCGTCTTAATTCTCAGACTATGAAGCAACGTCTCTGTCTCTACGAGGACGACAAAATTACTCCCTACTGCCTACGCTCATCTTCTACATTCCTGGTCGAGGGAGGGGGGCGTTACCACCCTGATATCCTTGAGGAAGGTCAGCGTCCTGGCCCCGTCAACAGTGATTCTAAGGGAAGGGCTGTCACCGAAGGTGATGGGACTTGCAGAAGAGGAAGATGTGGGAAAAATCCTCCTGGGACTGCAGACAGAAATGGCATAAGGACAATCGGAAAGGCCGGTGCGGTGGTGATACGTTAGTAAGGACGGTGGAGCGTCTGGTCCGGACCTGAGGATACGGGGCCTGATACGCATCTTCACGGACAGCTAAAGCCTATGTTTAGCAAAACTAAAGGCTACGGGGGCACGTTGAGACATCCCGTTTACCAATGCGGTGGAGATATCCAGGCGTCCAGTGTAATCGGAATGAGTTGATGAGCTCTGTATCCTGAGCGGATTGCAGAACTTAAGCAGCCTGCAAGCTGGACAGTACCGGGACGTAAAGGCGGCTGCGGTGGGACCACAGGTTTCCTTTCACCCCATACAGACTAGATTCAAAATGTGACTTTGCTGACATCCCTTGTAGCCTTTCACCAACAGAAACCTCGCGCAAGAATGAGCACCTAGTGAAGATTAAACAAGCTAACAGAAGGCTTATCCAACTTGGGGCTGCAATGCTTCCCCGTCCTATGGATAATCTCACCGGCAACTCGTCTCAAACAAGGGATTTTTGGTCGTTGTTGTCTATCTCCCTCACACTTAGAACTCGCCGAACGCTCCGTATCGATCTGTCGCGTATTCGTACCGGTCTGGTGAAGCTTTTCCGGGGCATTCTCGAACCGGTCTGCCTGATTCCGCTGGTCGAGGCAATATCCAGCGAGACCCAGGCCGTTCTGCTGGACAAATATGTGGATATCATGAGCGGCGTATTGCCCAACAAGCGGTGAGTTATCGTGCAGTGATTCAGTCGATAAGGCCGATCTCTTGAAATACCGCTTAATCTTCATTGTCATCTCTGTCCTCGAATCCTCTCTCCTAAATAGATAGCTTCCTTCTCTCAACATCCACTCCACCACCGAACGCCATCTCTCAAGCTTCTCTCGCACTACACTCCTCTGACTTTCCTACATTGGCCATGTTTCTTCCCTTTCTTGTCTACCTATGCTATGGCGTATCCTCATCTTCTTCTTCACTGCCCGGCCGTCGCCTCTCCAGTCTAGGCCCTTCAGTCCATATCCGTATTCTTGCCCCTATCATCCACCGTCACTAGAGGTCGAGATGGTGAGCCGAGGGGAGATAACCAACTGAACGAACATTCAGGAAAAGAGAGGGGGAGAATGAGAATGAGACAGAAAGGACATACAGCAGTCAAAGTTATCAGAAAAGCGAGTGTGAGAGAGAAAGTGTAGGAGAGAGTGAGTGGAGGTAAGGGGATAGAGAGAGGGGGGCGCAAATGACTGACGGTAATAAATAGGTTGAGTATGAGAGATAGACAAGATAGTGAGTGTGGGAAAAAGTAAGTAAGAGAGAGAGAGATAAAAAGAGAGTGAGGTGATATTTTGCCTGTTGCAGTGTGGATGTTTGACATAGCCTCAATAATCGACAGTTTTTTATAACTCTGTTCCAGGTTCGTCGCTGACTTGCAAATCAATTGGCCCCTTGAGGAAGCCATCAGTCTAATACAACAAACCGGTTCGAGCAAGGAAATGTGAGTGCTAACTGCGCCTAATTTGCACCCGTTTCCATTTAAACATGTTGATGGATTAATATCATGGATTTACACGATCGGTTAGTCTTGCTGTTATCTAGTTTCTGCGGAGATTTGACTATGCCCATATTGATAGGATGAATAATCAAATGAAAGCTTTCGTTGAGTACTAAATTTATTACGCAGGACGTTTTGAGTATCTTTGTCAAGTGCAACTAAAATTATAATACAAGCCAGTTCAGAATTAAGGATTAAAAGTTTAAAAAGAGAGTTCACAACAATCTTCGAACGGGGGAGTTGGAGCCTTGTACATCTCCCTTCCGGATGGCTCTGCCAATAGTGCAAAGTTGTTGTTGTTGGCGATGCCACGGGGTCCCAAGCGGAGTGCCCCACAAACGCACAGTCGGCTAAGGAAACAAGAGAGAGCGAAGTGAGAAGGGGGAGCGGGTGAGATTACGGCGGTGGAGCGGCGATACGGAAGTAGTTGGTGCGGGAAATGTGACGTTGTGGAGAATCTCGTGGGCTGAAGGGGGGTACAGATCGAACGAGCTTGCAAGGTGGTCGGGGATGCAGAGGGTCTTTTTGCGAAGGCGGGCGGGGGGCGGATATGTTGCTTATGTCCTGGATTGACACTGGAGTGCAAAGTGACGTCCGGGAAGTTCTGTAGCAACTGCAGGACTGAACTGACGGCCATGGGGTGTTACTGGAATGCTGGGCCTCGGAGGCCCTGCGTCACGCCCCCCCCCCCCATTCTCTGGAAGGGGTCGGGTAACCCAAACAAAGGCGGTCCTCAGGAGAGAGATCGCTAAGAGGACGAAAGACCAAAATAACAGCAATGGATTGGACAGCAGATACGCCGAGCACCTCATTACCACCTGTGCTATTGGCACTGTCCAAAGTTATGAAACTGTTTGGAGGGGGGTCTCCTCGAGATCCCGCTTATATGCGCACCAGTGGGCGCTGGAACAACAACAAGAAGAGCGGTGGGTGACCGGTGGTTAGAGACGGTGACTTGCGCAAATCCTGGTTGTTAATTTTAGCACCGCTTCCCTGACAGTGGCCATGGTATGGTGTGTAAAACCCCTAAAGATTCATTAGTGTGGTTGTTGTTGTTCAGATCGGCTTCTTCCGGAACCATTTCCAGAACATCATCGCTTTCTCGGGTTTCCAACACATCTGTCAACTCGTAAATTTTGCAGTCTAGCCTCCTCCTCAAAGTCCCGTGGCAGGCATTCGGTTACTATGTGCTCTTGTCTTCCGTCGCTTCTGCGCACAGTCTACACATCCCGTCTTCAGTTTTCCTTAACCTAATGTTGTATCCCTTGAGTTCGGTGGAATGACCCATTCGGAATCTCCGAAAGCTGCGGATACTTTCTTCGTTGTCGTCTCGGATTTCATCCAGCATCCCTGCGCCTCCTTTGCCATATTCGCTTGCTCCTGTCGTGTGTGAAAATCCTTTTCTCTTGGGCGCTTTTAGTTCTGGCCTTGGCCACATCGAACAGTCATCCA
>JAUYWV010120526.1:0-11784 GCA_032274565.1 Nematoplana nigrocapitula
TACTGCAGAATTCAAATTCCTACGGCTTCTCCTATAGGCCAACCCTGGGAACCTGGCCCAAGCCCAAACCAAGCCAGCAATCAAATCAAAACCTGGCCTATGTTTACCCGCAGGGTTGAGGGGGTCACTCACGCAAACTTTCGGGTCCGTGGGACGGACGGTCTGGGCGGCAACCCTAAACAGACATACAGACAGATTGACTTATATATATATAAGATACTATTAGAGAGTTTTAAACTGTATGTCATTGTTTGTTTTTTCCATCATTATGATTGTGTCCGTCATCATCATCATTTTAAGGTTCGTCTACCCTTAATTAATTTCTAGTGTCTCTTGAGAGTATCTGGTAATACAACCAACAATTTCATTGATTTTTACTTTAGTTTTTAATCATTTCTAGAAATAATAATTGAATAATGCGATATACAGTATATATATAAAATTTGTTGTTTTTATTTTCACTTTACTATTTCCATGGAATTTGTGTAAATACAATGATATTCAATTGTGTGTGTGCATTTTCAAATATCAATTCGACATCTATTAATACATATGTTCTTAAAAGTGTTTTTAAAAATAGTCTTATCGAAATCGATAAATTGGTCAAGATTGAGGCGAAACTACCCTGGGGAAAATGGAGATTGGTGTTATCTAAATTTGATGACAGAGACATCCTTGATGCGCCGTAGTCTCCCAATGGATTGCCAGCTATTGCGGTCTTCTTGGAAACGAAGTCGCCAGCTAGGCTGCGGGTAACACTTGGAATGATGATGGACCGGTGTCCGTCAGGGCGGCTTCAAAACGAAGGTCTTATCCAGACAGACTGGGACGCTGACTGTGCGTCTTAGAAGCGGGCATTGTCGTTTGCTGGCGTCATATCAGTCCCGTTTTGACCCGGGGGTGCCTCCGCTATGGCCTTATTATGGCGAGAAAGAACAGACATTGGAGCATTGACTCCAGGATTGTCCTGGTTACCTGGGTCCGCAGCTGCACGCTTTTGGGGTAGGAGGGCCCCCGCCTCTGTCGGTGCTGCCCGAGGACCCATGGCGATGGCCTCGTATGTGCGGGCGCTCCGGCTGCTGTGACAACCAACCAACCATTACCAACCTTTACTGTTTCCCCTTCACTGTAGAAATATCTCCGTCGACGCAAGTATCGTCTTCACACGGCCTTCCTCAACTCCAGCATGGTGACCGCTGTGGACGCCCCGGTGGAATTCGAAGTGAGCATCGGTAACTATGGCAACAAATTGGACCAGAATGTGCCGCCGTGCTCGTCGACCACTCAGCCGACCAACGCGGTGTTCGACGGTCAGCACTACTATTTTCTGCCCTGGGCCAACACCAAACCCTGCACAGTTGTGGAGTCCCACTGGGAGGACATCTCTTTCCGGCTGCAGACAATCAACTTCCTCCTGAGAATGGCCGATCGTCTGGTAAGGAGAAGGCGGTGTATTTCGTAGACATAATAGTGTTGCTGTAGAGTCGTTTTCATGGATATCCTTGACAATATGGGAGCTCATGAGAAATTCTTAGTGTTACATATATTTTTATGTTAAAATCGATCATTTGTTCAAAACCGTTAACGATTAACGTTATATTTGCTATAATAGTATGACAATAATTTGTAATATAAAAATGGTCACTAGCTACGCATGACAACAAATAAGTAACCCATAATACAAATTTTCAGTCCTGAAGTATGTATGTATGTATGTACAGAAGATCATGACCATCAGACTGCTTATAAAATCGTCCGCTAACCACTCTCAGACTTGGAGCAACTGCTTGAACACTGCGCTCCCGTCACAAAGTTTATCGATCATCATATCGGTATTGCTGATGTTCGTAGTTCATGATCTATTCAATTTCATCCGCAAAAATGCTTCCAAATGTTTCTGAGTCATGGTACTGCGCAGTCGAGTTTTTACCAGTTTCAACTGAGATAATGATCGTTCACAACAACCTGACAAAATAAAAGTATATTTACTAAACAATATAAATAAACACTTGTCCTCAAAACGCTTTATACCTTATAACTTGTATAAAATAAATATCAATATCAAACGTATTTGTAGGCTTGCCAAGGTATAGAAATTGTGCCTTCCCAACTATAAAGTGCTTTCTAAGGTGCTGTATATAGTTTTTATGTTTACCCTTGCAACTGGCAAATTATTATAGTTTAGTACATTTAGTTAGTTACTAACTAATAGTAGTCAAATCTGAATAATTTTAGTCTTAATACTAATTGATTTTAATCAAATATAAAAAAATGAAAAGTCGATTAAATTATTTCCAATGACCTGTTTGAAAAATTAAGTATATGGAAGTACCAACAAAACTTCAATTGTAAAATAAGAAACACAGTTTTGTGCCTTTCTAAAAGCAAGCGCCACAGCCCTGAGTTTAGAAAACATTCATTTTATTATGAGGCTCGTTTATATAAGGACTATTTTAATACATAACAAAATCAAACGTCCACAAAATAATTGCTAAAGTGAAAGTAAAAATCATTAATTATTAATAATAATAAGTGTGTATTAACATAAACAATACAGAGTGGGAATCGGTACCTATTATTGTAAGTGGGCAACAAAAAGTAACTGGAGGATGGAGAAACTGGTAAATAAAATGAACAAAGAAAAATAATTAGATGATGGTCGGCAGGGGATGATGAAGGTAATGGGGCCGGAAACGGGAAGAAGGTTAAAATAAATTCAACGAGTAGAATTAAAAGTAATACACATTTTACAGAAGTATGAGGAGAGTCTGCGATTGGTAGTTGCGGGAGGAGCGAGCATTCTACCCGATCTGTAGGATCGATTTGGGAGACAATCTATAAGGGTGTGATTTACCGAAATTCGAATTTGATAGAAAAGTTTCATGCTGATGTCTGCTCTTCTATCACGAGAGGTCGAAGGGCCATGACACGACCGATGATTTTGGACGCTCGTTTTTTAATGAAGTCGAGGCGCTTGGTGAGTTTATTGTTGAGCCCAATCCAGACAGGGGGTCCGTATTCGAGAGTGGGTAAAATACAAGTAATATAGAATCGTTTCAATTGAAGGGGAGTCAAGTCGGGTTTGAGGATCTGGAGGGCTTTTTGTAAACCTCGAATATGTGGTCGTCCCTGTACAGTTTGTTGTTAAAAGTTACGCCGAGTATTTTCAAACAAAACAAAACATATTTGCTAGTTGATAAATTCCGTGTATGAAATTGTATATATGACACATTTTACATGAAACCGATCAATTGTATAATAATTGTGTGATTTGCTAGAATTATAGCTAGATATATGACAATACAATAGTCATCACATATATTATTATAACTGAATCCACTGGCTAATTGACGACTTATAGTGGGCCCTTCATCCTGTGTAGTGAACCCTTTTCCCTTTTCACCCTAATTTAAATTTTAAAAATACGATTTAAAAAAATCGAAATCACTTTTAGGGGCCACGCGAATTTTCCCGAATAGACTAATGGCCACCACACGCCTGAAGAGTTAAGCTCATAAATATCGAAATCTATAATTTTTAAGCACAACTTCTAATAGTGCAGCACCATCTTGTGGCGAGCCTGAAATTGACAAACACAGTTGTCTGCACTTGTTAATCTTGACACTCCAGGCATCGAGTGCTAAGTTTTTAAATTACACTCGTACACTGAACACAGTGCTATCTCTGTACGCTGGTTTCGTCGCTATGTCCCTGTCTACATGTGTGACTTGTTGACCTTACACTTAAACTTTGCAATGAGAGAGATACTTATACTTCTGCTTCGTGATTGATATTTGTCCTTATTTTGTGTCTTGTAAAGAACGATAACGAAAAATTTATGCGCGTGTACTATTAGGAGTAAACGATATTGATTTCCCGACAACGATGTGCTTCTATGTAATTTAGGAGCAAAATTTGGAGAAGATTCGGGTGGCTCTCCACGCCAATCTGCCAGAAGAAGAACAGGCGCAGTTCGTTATTACCGCATTCGACGAGCTCATTCTACATTGCAAGTGAGTATTTTATTTGTTCTATTTATGGCGGAAATTTAGTGACACAAACCTTGCACAATGGTCAGTCAACACACAGTAAAAGCCAAATGGATGTGCTTAACATTTTTGGGTGACATATCGTACAGCTTGTAGATACGTCTATGTAAGTCATCATTGAGTGGATGTCAAAAGTCTCTCAAACTCCATCTCAGCATACACAGTAGTAACACCGTCTATTAGCACCCGGTGCACGAGCGCATAAAGCCAGTACAATCAACTGCTAGCCCAATGACCAGCGCTTAACGGCTCTGCCCAATCTAAGGAAACTTGCTGAACTGATACTGTAAAATAGTAAAATATATTCAGCACAGGAAATCACGACAGGCTACATTGAAATAATGGTGAGCTGGATGCCTGCTCGCGTGTAACCTTTTCTCCCATTAGTATCAGCACACCAGTGTAGTAAGAGTTTACCCATCTTTATCTTAACTAAAAACTGTAGGAGGGGAAATCCCATGACGTCATAGGTAGGTCAGACAAATAAAAGCTGTTACGTCATAAGTAGGTCAAGGTTACGCCCACGGAGTTTTGGAGACTTCATAAACTACCGTATATACTCGCGTATAAGCCGACCCCCCTACTTTTGCAACATATACCTGGGTAAGTATAACAGATTGTTTTTTAAATAGCAAATTATAATTAATTTAGTATATTTTTTAATAAAATTATTTACATTATTTGTTAACTGAATTTTAGTCACACTATTTGTTATCGTGCATCATATTGATTTTTTCTCTTCCTATGTTATTCACCCTTTCTATTTGGATAGGTAGCAGGCTAGATAGCTGTTCCCTAAAAATACGTCAGAATAACGAGTACAGCTGCAGCTATCTAACCTAACTACATACACGTTCAATTATGCTTGTGTATAAGCCAACCCCCCCTTTTCATCCAAATTTATTCCAAAAGTTCTTGGCTTATATGCAAGTATATATGGCAAGTTAAATCAATAATTTAGTAATAATTTTATCAAAGTTTAGAATAGGTTACATTTAGTATTTAAAATTATTAACAAATTGGACGAATTTTATATTTTTGCAATGCCAAAATGTTTTATCTCTATATCTGTAATAATTATTTGGTAATTCCTTTGTATAAAACATATTTGTTTTTAGTATCACTTATGTTTAATACAACTATTGATAAAGAAAGTAAACTTCAATGTTTAAAATCATTTCTGACACTAAAGTAAAAATAATTAGTCAAATTAACATATTTTTATATTTATATTTATTCAGTTTCTATAATATATAATACTGGCATTTTACATGTTTTACATTTCTGCCAATATTAAAATTTTGATGCTAAAAGTAACCTATACTAAGTTTTATAAAATATATTATTTTGGTATTTCTATAGTTTAGTATTAGAAATATCAAAATAATTTTATATAATAGTAAAAGTATAGCATTGTTATTCATAAATCTTTTTAAAATTATTTTATTTGCTTACTGAAAGCTTTTTAAATGTATAAATCCTTGCTAAAGTCAATAACAATTTTTGAAAACTAAAGTTATGTATTGATGTTAGGGTAAATGCTATTAATAAAAATATAGGTACCTATTTTAAATATTGATATGAGTGATAAAACGACCATACTCAATCAGGTGTATATTTGTTACTGTTCTTCTAGAAGCCAAGAGAAGTCTTAATCCCATGCACACACACAATAGGACCTATAGTCATTGGGCGAGAGGCCGTGAGATGTGATTGGTCCAGAGTCATACACATCAAATATATCATCATTCTATAGGTACAGTGCCTCCTCGATTATCGGAACCGTTGTTTATCGGAAATGGAAAATTCGAAGCAACACACAAGCATCTAGTGAACTAGGCCTACTGTGTGTGTGTGTGAGTGTACATTTGCAAGTCGGCCATCCACAAGAAAGTCTATGCACAGAATGCAGTCAGACTTGATTACAAGCATATGTGTAGCGACTATCGATGGAGGATGACACACTTTAAAGAAACAATAAATATGCAACAGACTAAGGAGTGGCGCACTGCAACATGCTTTGAGTGTAGCATCCAATAGGAGCTGCTGATGCCGATACAACAAAGAGAATTTCACATATCAAGCTTAATTCAAATCCTATGTCAAAACTTTTCACTGACAACCGATCTGTAATTGATACAGCGAACAGCTTTAAATACATGTACCTGGAGGAAACCACTTGTGATGTATTTTTTACGAAAATATCCAAAAATTAAAGTTCCTCGATTATCGAAAATCCCGGATTATCGGAAGGCTGAAAGAAAAAATTGAGTTCAGGATTTTCTGATAATCGAGGATGCATTGTATATCTTTTTTATTAGTTGACACAATGGGAGAACAATAAGGGCTATCAGATTTTGAATGATTCCAATTCTCTCGTATTCTGCCAGCATACTAGTCAACTTATCAATATAATGAACCAGCACCCGTCGACGAGGGGTACTCACTGGTGTATCACTTTTCAACTTGATAGAGTGTTTGGCAATCTTACTGCATCTAACTTAGGACGAAAAAATTCTTATACTGCATAACAATATCCTTATACTCATCACCGACTTCACTAGGCAGAATAACAGAACTGTCTACAACAGGTATCAAGGAACTGTCCACGAAATCATCAACATCACATGGATCAGAACAGCTGATTACAGCCACATCTACAGAGCGACATAGCTCATGCAACAAGAACGGATGACGCTGAATACTATTCCAACTCAAAACACCATCAATGCCCTCGATAGCAGCAAAGAGAAAGTGCTCCTCAAAATTGATTTCATCAATTTGACATGTTAGCGAGTGAAACTTGGCCTCAGAAATGATACAAAGACTTCTACTTGAGTTACATACATTAGAAAAACATGACAAAAATCGGTCAGATAAAATGCATACATCACTACCAGTATCTAACAAAAGTTTGGCATCAATAGGCTTACCCAGCAAGTTAGAACACAACTGCACCATCACAAAAGGTTGTCGTAGTGGCCAGTAGCATCCGCTGGCCTCGTTTTTTTGAACGAGTTTCTTCATCGAAGCACAGAATCTCACAAGATGGCCATTGCCATTGCATTTCTCACACACTGTTTTTGTCTTCCAGCAATTCCGAATTATGTGATCTGAGAGTTGTAACAAATGACTTGCATGCAAGATTGCCCACAATCAGTTGGCGGAGGCCGAGAAATCTCACTGAGAATCAGAGTGACATCATCGATGACACAATCTGTGGCGATAAGAGGCCGAAGGGATGTCGGCAAGGACCATTTCAATTGGTGATGGAAGAGTTCGTCGATTGCTTTCCCTAAAGTCATGAATCCTGCTCGACTGCGCAATTCTTGAATGAATTCGAAAATTGTTTCATGAGTTAACCAAGTCCTCTTTACCAGATTATCCAATGGGTCGTCTGGACAAGATTCTTGCTTAAGCAACAACTTGATATATCTGTCAAACTTTTTCTTCCATGAATCAATGGAGGACCCTGTCTCAAATACTGGAATGTTAATGGAAATAGTACTCATGTCAGCTCTGCTACCAAATGTAGAGAACGCATCTATACTTCAGAATGAGAGTTTATTTTAAAAGTGAAACATGATTAAGCAAGAATATAAGCAATCCCATGAACTAATGTGAATAGAGTTCACTTTGACCAATCACACGATAGCACAGTTATCATGCTATTACAATCATTGATCTAAATCTATAAATAGCTACAAGCCTACAACATTTTTAATTCAGTAGTTGTCATTACTGTGGTAGAATTACGGAATTTTATGATGAAAATCATTTTTTTGAAATTTTAAAATATGGTTAGGTTGCTCACTTTTCTCAGTGTGCCAGGGCTTCCAAAGTCTTAATCTGGCATTGATTGTAGCTGATTACACTAACAAAGACCAAATAAATTTATTCCATTACAAAAGTAATCCTAAGAAAAAACTATATAATTAAGATTATCATTTCTAAATATTAACCAAAAAATGAGGCAATAAGAGCAAAAAGAAGAGACAAAAGTTAGATAATAGAGATATTTTCTAGTCTAGTCTATTATTTTTATTACGTTGCTGCTTAGTATTTCTGCATCCAGGCAGTTTTCTAGCAAGAGCCATATTACATTAACTATCAAAGTTTTCAAAATTTGATCAATCTATGACTAAAGAATAGTGTATACATTATATTGGTAACAATAAGTAAATTGGGACTGTTCACGAACCATCGGGACCATTGGGAAATAACCTTAATCAGTCAATAATTTAGACTATTTCGCGAATAGTCCAAATAATTGGCAAATTAATGTTTTTTAAAAGATAATCAATTATCTTGACTATTACAAAATAAATGAAGTACAGTCTAACCTCGTTATCTCGCCACAGTCCATCTGGAGCAAATTTTTGGTGAGAGGCGAGATAATGGGAGCACTTCCACAGTAGGTCATCTTGTTGTCAAAGCCATACCACAAATTGAAACGTGGCAGCCATCTGTTAGAGTACTGGAAGTCGGTGATGCCTAGTTTATTTCCAAAGTGCTTGGCCTTTTCATGCAAAACAACATCAGGGATGACAGCATTCTGCGTCATACTGGTGTGAACCACAGCTAAAGTGCCATCTCCAGATTGGAATGCTGCCCAAATCGCAATTTGTTTGAGCCACAGGGACCATCATTTTGCATCTACTTTATTTACTCACTATGATATCCCCCACACTTCTCCGGCTAACAGTTTGACCAAATTTTGCACTAAACATGGTAGCAATTTTTTGCTGTATTTTTGATGAATTGTTCAGATAATAAAGGCAAATTTCCATTTCTTGTTCAGCATTAAGACAAAACAATTTTTGCTTCAGAGGTATCCATGGCGTCGGAAGCATTTTTTGTTTGGGGGGGGGATAACAAGAGAAACCGAAGTACACATATCAAAAATATTTATTCAACACAAATGTACTATTAAAAGCTGTAGACAGGTTTGTACTTGCAATACAGTAGGTTTTATTGGAGAAGTCAGTATGATCAAAAGTGTCATTATTGTGAAAAAACTTAAAATTTGTCAAACTTTTAAGAACGTCTTTCATTACAAATAAAGAGATTTGCGATATCTGTAATGTTAGTCTCTCGAGATAGTTGATTTTCGATATTTAGTATAGCCAACTGAGTGAGGCGTGCCTGCGACGTTGTTGAACGCAACCAAGTTTTGAGCCGACGAAGCACGCTAAAACTGTGCTCGGCTCCAGCTGATGACACCCCAACAATCAACAATATTTGCAGCAGCAAGCATACATAAGGCATCAGTAACTTAACTTCATTGCTAAGTTGATCAAGAGCTGCTAAAAAGGTGACAAATGTTGATGGCACAGTCTTGCACGTCTTCTGAATTGCTCTCTTGAAAATCTGTAGTTCGAGAACGAAATCAGGTGTTGAAATGTCCTTCTTGTAGAAGTCACCTACTTTAACAGCGTTAGCCTTTACTAATCAAATTTGCCATTGGCCGCATTCAAAAGAAGTTTCTCAGCATCGGCTAGAACACCCATTTCTTGCCTGTCGAACCTTTTTGTCATTCTTTCCATGAAATTATCAATAAATTCGAAATATTTCCTTCTCCATTCATCATGCGGTTGAAGTGATGGCGCGGACGATCCAGTGAGGCCCATGTCTAGCTCTAATTTTCGATTTGTGATTCTGTGTTTCACTTTTGGGAGTTCCAGGTTTTGTTTTTCTGCAGTTACTAGACATTCATCGTATACAGAGGAGAAATGGTTTTCGGATCTCATCTGCTGTATTTATTTTATAACATACTCAGCAGCATTCATGGTTCCTGCAACCGTAGCATCAGCAGCTTGCATAGCCTTCTCAAACATTACTGCCAACTTAAAAATGGGAAGCAAGAGTTCAATAACGAGATATCTTTCCATTCTGCTCAACCGATTGGCATACCCGCGGGCTGTTGCTGCTGCATTAGCATTGGAGTCCTCTGCAATTTTCTCCATATAGAAACCAGCAGAACTTCGTATTCGTTCTTCACGGCTCGCAAAAGACTACCACGTATAGAACCCATCTTGTAGGGCAGACAGGCCTTCGAACACCAGTGTTAAAATCGTCTTCAGGAAAAGTCAATATTCAGTCGCCTAAGTACATCTTTGATCGCTTCTACAATTGCATCTCCTGTAGTACTGTCTAGACTTACTAGACCCAAGAAGTATACTTTTACTGAAATATCAGCACATCGACTAATAATTGACATTTTCTCTTTCTGTGTGATGTCAGTCCACACATATTGAAAAGTACTTAGTCTACTGAATCTTGATAGCGATTCGTCGCTGAATATCGTGGGCCAACAATCGGGCGATTCCATTTTGTATGTCTGGAGACATGTACTGGAGACATTTATGATAGAAAAGACTTCAAGTCATCACTGTCATTACACCTCAAGGTGACCGAATGAAAAGGAACACCAGACCGTTTATCACGCCCTCGAAATGGCATTGCGTTTTCCGCCAGAAATTGCAAGCTGGTTATTACTTTGAGTAAAAACCGTCTCCACTGCTCTTGAACTTTCACAACATTGGCATCCATCATACTCATTATATATCATCTTCATTCGTTAGGAACTGACAATCCAAGGCGATGTTGTGTTGCTCTGACTTCTTATGACACATGAACTTTTCGATCGCTTTTTTCCAGTTGGAGAATCCAACCTGAGGATTTGAAAAGCTCGATTCAACCTTCTGGTTCAGGGAAAATTGTTTCTGAGCAGCAGTTTTCATGCAGAAATAACACACAACTACATCACGTTCAGGGACGTAGTGCAAAAAGTCAAACTTTTCAAACCACTGTTTTTGTGGTTTGAGTTTCAATACTTTTTCACCTCCGTATTGTCCTAAAAGTATAAGAACAAACATTTCATTTCATGCACAAAAATGTTAACGAAATTAAAAATAATTATTTTTTTCTATGCATCAATTGAAAATTCAAATTTTCAGGAATTCAGGATTCAGGACCTCGACAGAAATAAGTAGAGTAGACAAAAAGAGTGCAAAAAATTGGTCTACTATTAGAGAAAGCGAGAGTAAAATTATGTTGTGTAAATCTGACTATCATTTGTGCGCCCCAAAAGGATTCTAGCGGCTTAATGAGAAGAGATACGGACTTTTCAGTTCGATTTTGGAATCTACGTCCTAAAATGCGGTTTCTTGAACAAAACATTGAGTAGGGAGTTCCCTATTGACCGAAAAAAGTTCCATTTATTATTATAAATACATCGTCTGTAGTACAACAGAGGGGCCCGTTATTAAAATACATAGCTCATATATAATATTATCACTAGTGGCTGACATTGGTGGAGGTGTGGACTACCTTAAAATGTCATTATTATAGCAAAAACCGATAAAAATCAGTTAGAAATTACTTAAATATATCAGGGGCGTAGCCAGGATTTGGTCAAGGGGGGGGGGATAATTTAGATTTTTTTCTCAAGGGGGGGATGATAATTTAGAATTTTTCTAGGAATTAGTATTTTTCATTATTTTCCCCCAAGGGGGGCATATATCCTCTTATCCCCCCCTTGGCTACGCGCCTGAAATATATACATTTTATACATACGTTTGCGCATCCCGTTTGTGCTGACTGCTGATTCAAAATTGACTGGCGCGCCGAGGCGATCCTAAATTTAACCACATGTGTCATCAGCCTGATATTTTTATCTTACTTCCTATCAGCTACGTAGCCAGAACAAAAATTATGGGGGGGCAAAAATTAT
>JAUYWV010120537.1:0-11784 GCA_032274565.1 Nematoplana nigrocapitula
AGTAGGTAGGCTCTTGCTGTATATTTTCATAGACATTCATAGCGTTCACTAAACAACTTTAATATCAGACTTTTCGTATATAAACTTTCGTTACCTATTCTATGCTAAGGGGTCATGACGGCGGAGTGGTAGTGATGTCTGATTGTAAGTCTAACGATCTGAGTTCAAAACACATCTAATCCAACATTATCTCATATATTACATACTTGTCAAAATCAACCTCATCAGCATAGTTAAGGCAATTGAAACGAGCAATGGATTCTAACTGCTTAATCCTATGATGGGGGGTGGCTTCATCACGCATGGCTGGTGATCCAGAGCGTAACTGTAATATACTACAGGCGACTCCGGATACCAGACCAGCATCCAATTAAGAGTGATTCAAGTCATGCAATGTCCAATAGAGCGTGCAATGAACAAATGTCTTCTGATGGGGGACAACGATGACATCATGCCTCTACCAGTCGAGGATCGAGAAACCACAGTACAGCCCATCATGGCGACGCATCAGAGGAGCCACAGAAGAAGAAAAATAAGTAAGAGTGACTGACTAATTGTTTGAATTTGAATATATATCAATTCGATTACTATAGGTTGAACTTCTGTAAACAAAAAGTAACATCCTTAACAGGCGCGGACGCAGGATTTCAGGAAAGGGGAAGGGGGGGTCAAGAAGTGTCTTAAATTAGCCATTCCTATTATAATATACAGTATATATAGTGTATATAATATATATTTCAGAAAGCATGTTCCAAATATCACACCTTAAAAAATGTAGGGGGAGTTGAACCCCCTGAACCACCCCCCTCTGCGTCCGCCACAAGCAAAATAATCACTTTCTATTTTATTTACATCTTACGTAGATCAATCATTATGATAGTAAAAATTTAATTACTACTTAATACTTTTACACACAAAAGTCTATTATGATAAATGTATTACATTCAGTATTATGACATCTTATATTGGACAGTTGTATGGATTACAAAATAACAGCAATAACAAATAATCCGTACATTGGTGAACTGACGCCGCCCCTTTTAGTGAGCTTACACCAGATTAAATATGCTAGTGTAATATAATTCAACTAGAAAAAATAATCTAACTAATTAGTCCCGTTTATTTAGTTACATTGGAGTTTAAATGTTTATATTCCATTCATCGTCTACTTATTGATCACAGTGATAGATTGTCTTTGTTCTTCCTCATCACGTTTGCAAGCGACCATACCTTGTTCACTGTTTCGTCACAAATATGACGACTAAATATGTAATTAAAAGATCTGATGCAAGCAGTCATCGACAAACTGTACTACTCATGTAAATTGTTATTGCCTGTCAATTTCATCAATCTTATGTATTTTATACACGAGCTAGGTATATGGTTATATGAGTTCTCAGTAGACACTTTACTTCCGTACTTTATCTTGGTAAATAAAATTTGCACGTATATAGTATGTACCAATTTTGTAGATATCTTATTGTGTTTTGATTTATTGCGCCCCTAAAGCCATGCACGTACATAAAAACCATGCGGGCGGCCTATGTTAGCTTCTGAAAAAATCTTAAAATATGTTTAATGACTTATTTTAAACATGCATATTGTGAACTACTTCAACTTCTCCGCTACGTACCTATACGTTGTAAATGTACCAAACAAACTGAATAAAAAAACCGGCCATGTTACATGGCCGCTATACGTAGCAAATATACCAAACAACTTTTTTTTTAAATAAACGCTCTGCTACGTGGCGGCCATACGTACGAAATATACCAAACAAACTGAACCAAAGAAAACACCCTGCTACGTGGCATCTTCATAGCAAATACACGCTATCTAAAATACACCAACTACACCGACTGCTACGTTGTACTGCTACGTAGCAATATTGTTTGTCGAGTATCCATTGCGTCTTTTGTAGGTAATAAACGCACGTGCTGCATTGCACTGACATCCCCGCCTGCATGTGTGTGCATGGTTCTGTACTGTGATACAGATTGCCGCTATTTTACATGGATGGAGAACCTTTTAATTGGTCAACTAAATTTAGTTCCCTATTTTTTATATTTAAGAGCTGCATGTTATATATTTAGCAATGTTTGATGAAACAGACTTTAGCAGAACAGTTTTTTAGCTAGCTGCTCCTAACTCCTAGATCTATGAGCTCCTAATTGCTAAGTTTTATGAAACAAGCCCCTGAAGAAGATTCAACGTTGGACAAACACGTTCTATTCCTCGATCGTCATTCACTCAGATGTCCACTTTTTGGACGTTCACATTTCTGGCCGTTCGGAACGGCAGCAGCATGTGCTGAATAAGCAGGGGCCTGATAAGCGAATGAATGTCTGCAGAGGAGGGCAATTTCCAGAGCTGCTTCCTAACAGTCATCTGTCTTGAAATCGCAGCCGGTGATTGCAATTAACATGGGCGGGATCTGCTTTTTCTCAGTAATATCTAAACAGGAAAATACATGTCCATAAGTTCATAGCTATTAAAAGTCAAGAAATATTTTTAGAAATGTGTTATGAGTAGCATTATATAAAAGATATTGCCAAACGTGGAATAAAATAAAATAATCACCTTCAGTTCGTATATTTGTTTATTTTAATGAAGATTTTTCCTTGTACTCCTCAGCGCATGTGTATTTGTAAACGTGCAACTTTCAATTCTTTTATACTGTGAAAATGGATGTTTTAAATGCCACCGTCAACGCTACTCTTGAGAATGGAACAACAGTAGTTAATGCTTCAAAAAAAGAACCTGATACACCCGAGGGCTTGTTTTTTGCATATATTAGCCTTTTTATAATGGCTATTGTGCCAATATATATTGGCTCATTGCGATCAGTTCAAGCATTGATTAGCAAAAAGGTATATAATTATAATAATATATCATTAGTGTCATTCAGATTTAATTAGATAAGATGTACTGAATTTGTTGATGATATTCGTTTCTGCATTTGAATGTAACTTGTCTGTTGCAAAATATATAGATGTGAAAAATAAGATATAATTTGAATACAATTACAATTACAAAAACATGAATTCAAATTCATTCATCATTATATTTCTACAATGTTGGCAAATTTGTACTATTCATAAACCATATATATCATTCCCATACTGTACACATGTCATATAGTAAACACATTTTTTATCCAATGCCAATGCCCAATACCAATGCTAATGGTTAATAAATAATAATAATAATAATATGTATAGACTATAGTTTGCAAACTATTTGCATATTAGCAAATACTTACATTATCTACCAAAGGCAAAATATTAGGAACAAGCACAAAAAATATAAAAAATGCTATTAATTATAATTAGATAATGTATATATTTATGTATTTCCTTGAATTTGTGTTTATAATTATATATTATTAATCAATATTATCTATGTATTCATTATTTCATACTACCTATTTATTTTTACAATGTATCTATTTAGACACCTAATCTTTAAAATTTCTGTGAAATTCACAGCAAAAAATATCTTCAGAAGATATATCCTCCGAAACAGTACTTTAATATTCCAAAGGGGCTTCAGCCTTCAGGAAAATTGCTACATAATTCGTGAAATAGCATGTCAAGTAAAAGTTAGTTTAGCATCAGTCATTAAAATCTAACATAACAAAATAGGAGTCAACAATGCCTAAACAAAAGAGTCAATCCATTAAATGATCAAAAACCACATGGCACGATAATTGCCTTCTTATACAACTGCTTAGACAATATCCCTTAGCATCTGCTATTAAACTAAAAAATCTCCTAACTGAATCTAATATAAATCTCAGTTTATGAACCATACAACGTTGCCTCAAACAATTTGGCTGTCAGTTCATTTTACCTAAACTGATTCTAGCTCTAATAATAGCCATGTAATATAAGAAACTTTAATTCACAAATACCCACAAAGAGTAAAGGGCATCAGGCTAGCAAAAGGTCACATTTAGGGATGAATCTCATTTTAAATATAGGACCGCAAATTTTCAACTTATTTGATAGCCACCAAACTCTCCTCCCATAATATCAGACATCTAATTAGAATGATAGTTTGGGTATTTTTTGTATTATGGTACTACTTGTCTTTATATCTGCAAAGGCATAATGAATAAGAAGCAATACTTTAATATCCTTCGAACCTAAATATTACCTGAAATGACACAAAGGTTTCCCCAAAAGGAAAGTTTGTAGTAAATTTCTATGAACAAATCATCTGGAAATACTTAACTGGCCTGGAAATAGTCTATCAGACATAAATCCCATTAAGCATTTCTGGGGTACAAGACTATTACCACTAGAAAAGAAATGATTCAAGCGGTGATTTACAGCTAGTATTATATACGACCCTTGAAAAAATGCTCCATAGCCTGATTGATTCGATGCCATTAGATTGCTACAGTCATTAAGTCCAGAGGTGGTCCTACAAAATACTAGGTAATTGGCATTTGTACTTATGTGGTCCCACAAAATACTATCTAAGTAATTAATATCTATATATACATTATGTTTATCTACATATTTAAATATGTGTAAATAAAAAAATGTATAAATATCTGCAAATCAAAAAATATGTAAATATCTGCTGCCTTAGATTCATTCAAATAAACTTTGCATTTTTATGATAATCTTTAAAAAATTAGCTTTTTCTTATTTTTTAAGCTTGTTCATTATATTTTGGCTCACACTATAGGTCCTTTTTCTAGTTTACTCTAGTAAAACAAACTATATATCAAATGATAGATTTTACTTTACTATAATTTTCCTTTTCATTTTATCAATATTACTATTAGTTCTATAAATCAAAAGTCATTAACTTTAAATTTAGATTTTTTGACGAATTATGTCCTCTAATTTCAATGATAATTTATCATTAGAGTTTGGCTCCTATTTAATATAAAATAAGTATCGATAAATAATATTACTATTTCAATATTTATGAAACAGTCTATTTATTATTTCAATAATAATTAAACAATCACTCCTTAATTATTACTTTTTATTTAATTTAAAATCACATTTCATAGGTAAAAAGTATTATAAAAAACAAGTTAAATCCAAGTTAATATTATTATTAAATATAATTAATTGAAACATATTACATAATCTTTCTAAATATATAAATCTTGATTTTAGACATTAATTGTTAAATCCATATTATATTAATATAATCATAAATATAAAAATTGCTTTTCTTATTAGTTTTTAATTCAGCTTCTAATAAACCACTTGCTAAAATAGTTTGTATTACATATTAATTATCACTTTATAATTTACTACTATTTAAAAAATATATCACAGTTTTAGCGATGACAAAAAACATGTATAACATTAACGATTTTAATCCAAATATAAAAAATCACATTTCTATTTTTTTAAAATCTAGTCTCTCAGAAAATACTAGTCAATGTATTTTATGTTAGACTATTTACAAATAATTTAAATAAATAATAAATGTTCTATCCTTCCATACAGTTTACAAACCATCCAGACAAATCAATGTATTTAAGAATAAAAAATGAATGTATTTAAGAATTTATCTATTTTATACATATTTTGAATATTTTGAATATGTATTTAACATAATAATTACATTTTTTACCATATAAGATTTAAGAATTTATTTTAAAATAAAATGAAGTTTACTTGAACATTAAATCACATATTTTGCTATCCATTCAGATAGACGGAAAATAACACTATTTAGAAAACATATTCAGCCAGATTAATTCTTTAGAACAATAGTGAGTATATTTAAAAAAAATAATACTTATATTTAAATAAAATTTTCTGTTAATTGAGTAGAGGTATGATCATTGGGAAACCTTGACTATAACTTGACTAGTTAAATTCTTTATCAAATGGTGCCTCAGTGATAGGTGATAGCATTAAAATTGAAGAAGAAGATAAAGAACAAACAAACCCACACACATAGCCAACACCTATTTATAAGTAGATGAATCTGTAGTACAAATGCCATATATGGGTAGCAAACAATCATGCATCAAAGTGTTACGTACATGCTACCATTGATCAACGTAACAAAACTGACAAACTTTAAAAAGCACATTGAAGAGAAACAGTTTTCAGATTCAATTTCGTTCTTAAGACTCTTAATCTGTACTATATTGATTTAGCTTTGTAGCTAGCAGCTACTCTAGAATTCAAATACAGTATTCTGTGAGTATACCATATATTGATTTCAATGCAGCAAATCTTCTTCTACAGAATTCAAATTCCTACGAATACCCCTTATTCGAGGAGAGGTTTTCGCACAGCCATGGTAGCTACGATGGTCTAATCACTGGGAAACCTTGACAATGACTTGCCCAGTAGGATTCTGCGTCGAATGGTGCCTTAGTCGGGACGATAGCGTTAAAAATATAGAAGAAGATAGCGAATAAACATACACACATACATATCCAAGACCTATTTATAAGTAGATGTATTTCAGAGGGAAAGTTAGTACGAGCGGAGTTTAATGTAACAATAGTTGGCAAACGATATCCCGACACAACGCATGCTATAATTTCTACCCTCCATGAAGAAGGCTACGCCTCACGGGAAATAGCGTCCAAAACAAAGATCTCTCAATCCATGGTCATCCGATCTCTGCAGAATTTGCACACCTCCGGGAGGTTCGGTTACAGGAAGCCAGTTGGATGTCGTCGTGGTTCGACGAAGAAGTTGGACTCCTCTATCGTCCGACAGAGCAAGCTGAATCCCAAGAAGACCTCACTGGCCATCTCCCTGGATTTACCAACAGCATTCAGGTTGAGCGCGAGGACAGTCAGCAGGAGACTGATGTAACATGGCCTGAAGTCCTACCGACCAGCCAAGAAGCCCAAACTCTCCCACAAGAATATTCGCGATCGGCTGGCATTCTCCAAGAAGTACAGCGACTGGATTTAGGACGACGGGAGACGAGTAATGTTCAGTGATGAGACAACCATTACACAGTTCTGTGCATTCACCAGGCATGTGCGGCGCCCTAAAAATGAACGTTACAATCACCGCGTCACAGTATCGACCGTAAAGAATCCCCCGAAAGAAATGATGTGGGGAGCAATCTGTGCCACGGGAAGGAGTGGCCTCCGGTTTATGTCCAAGGAAACAACAATCAACGGCTTGGTCTATCTGCAGGTGTTGAAGGATAAGCTGCCTCTTTTCATGGAGATCAAGAACTGCAGCCACTTCCAGGACGATGGCGCTACATGCGATCAAACGAAGGCCGTCAAAAAGTGGCTCCAGGACGCTGGCATCGAGGTTATTGGTCTGTGGCCGGGGAACTCGCCGGATCTAAATCCTATAGAGAACTGCTGGACCATCCTCAAGGCCAAGGTGGCTTCTAAAAGTCCAACTTTGCTGCTGGACCTAAAAAAACACATCAAAGACGTGTGGGTTAACGAGATTTCACCAGACTATTGTGACCGACTCTGTACAGCTATGCCTCATAGGATTAGAGCAATACTTGATAATAAAGGTTTGTATACAAAGTATTAATCACTTGTAACTAATATTTGTGTTTCTTGACAATAATATTTCTGTGCTACTTATATTATAATAAAGGTTTTCGCACAAAACTTGTTTTTCCCTAGGGTGATGCATCCATTCTGGCCATGACTTGACTGTACACTTACCGTCTGTGTCGAGGAAACGTTTTTTTAACAACCCGCTTCCAACTTTGTCAAAGTAGTACCTTTGAGAGTAGTATCGACGCGGTTCGGCCAAACAACTAAAAATATAAAATTAAGAAAAAAATTGTTGTTTTAATTCGCTAATAAAATGATTGCGTTTCTACTAATAATCTTTCGATGAAATGTTTCTAGACTAAAGGAGTGGTGTAGGTATCGTTTGGGGAAAATATGAAATGACATATTGAAATATTTATATTATTAGAAACATCAATGACTGACAAATAAAACTATAAATAACCCCGCCGGCCACTGCTCCAGATTTCTTTATTTTTTTATTTGCATACTACTAGAAGTAATATATTTTGGAAATCATATATAATGGTTTGAAGGTACATGAAAGGCTAAAGCGATTTTCTGTCTCACGGTCACCAGCGCTACCTGTAAGATCCGGCATCAGACCAAACGAACCCTTGCGGGTCGCTAAGCATTCGATTAACACAGCTGTCAACCAGGTACAAGTGAATTTTACCATAGCTCGAGCCGGGGCTCGAACCCACCAACTTCACCACGGCAGTCGACCGCTCAACCCACTGAGCCACATGTAAATCCTCCATCGATCGCTCTATTCTAGGAAACCTCAAAATGGCAACCGACAAGATGGCCGACCAGTCCTGGACTACGCAACCTTTCTCCAGAAAGGAAGGCACAGCAGGTCTTACAATACCCGAGCTGAGTAAGAGGGACTTGTGGAGGGCGCAAACGGCCGACGACTAGAATGATGGCGATGGTGATATAGCTGTAACATGCAATTACATGGTATCATTACTAATAAAAAAGAAGTGTTCTTCTACAATATAATTATACACGTTTGGATTCAGCCATTTCGGTTATAATGTAGAAATTTCTTGATTACTAAAGTGACTTTTTGCGGTTGTTCTCAGACTGATGTCCTAATTTTTCGTCGGTCGAGAATCAAAAGCAGAATACGCTTTAACTACATCACTGACATGGGCAATTTGGTTTTGAGATACTTGATTGGAAATCCCTGCCGCAAGAAGTATCATTCTTGTTTGAAAAGTTATTCTAACTCTGATATATTTGTAGTTTCAAATTTTATAACAGATGATTCCCGTTGGGTTTTTATCATTGGTGTTGAACAAATAAAAAGAATAATCAACTGTTAACCGTGGAATTCTGTGTGCGGTGTGATACACTTTTTATGTAAAAGCTACAGGGAATATATATGTTTGGGCAATCAAATTTGGGCTCTAAACGCGCTTGTTTAATGCCAACGTTTTTGGTTTAGGGGGATATTGTATTTCTATTGAATCTTTTCTATTTCGTTAATGGCACAAAATTCTAAATAACTTCTTTCACCAAAAGTAAGTTCCTGTTCTTCTGTATCTATGCTCTGGGGCCGCATATTGAATACTAAGCAAGTACACAGTGTACTGTGCGTTACCATTTACACAAAACTCTTCTACAGATCTAAAAGATATAGAATAACTTCTTTTATAGTAACTTTCACAAAATCTCATTTCCCCATCTAAATTTATTCAAGACGAAGAAAACGATTCTCAGCAGCTAATAGGAGCCAAGTCCTATGCAAGGTGTTATTAAAGTTATGCTAAAGCATAATTTTTAGAGGATATTTTGAGTAATCAACGTTTCTTAGTACTACAAAGACTATGCGATGCAGTTTTTCATCTCTGAAGCGTGAATTGCTTTGACTATTTCCAGAGAGTTTAGAGAGCTGTCTAAGCGGACTTGCCACTCTTTCTACCAAGATTTAAATAATTACGATGGCACACTTTAGTTTATATTTGTTTTTATTGAAATACTTTGTCCATAATCTACTAGTCTACTAGTGATCTCGTGTTCGAATAGAGTGTCATTAAAATAAGTTTTGAAAACCACCAATTAGTTATCAGCTTTACAGACGTTTAGGACGAAGGGAACTTTGTTATTTTTTATAACTAAGCGAAAATAGTAGTTTTCAGTTTATTTGATGAATTTGCATTAATTGATCAAATACAATTGCGTATGGTACTGCATATCATATACTAACCATCTGGAAATTGAATATAAACATAATGAGCTCGTCGCTTTGCGACCCATAGATTATTTCTGTTTAAGTTCGCATTTCTAGTTAGTAGTTATCGGACACTTAAGCGATTATTGGTTTCTTGTTTTAATCAATAATGGCAGACAAGGTTGGAGATAGGACGACACTGCTTTGCCGCACAACAGTTGATGGATGACTTTCAAATTTTTTTCTGAATTTTCGTATAATTATCACTTTGATTAGAACAGCTATAACCAAGACGAAAATTGTTTAAGTTTATTAAATAGGTGGGGTGGGAAGTTGAAGCAATTGACTTTGGTTCCAGGTGATGAAATTTTAAATTATGTATTATCTATATATCTAGCTGCCGTCTTCGTTTGAGGGTTGGCGACGCCTGACGACCATTCATGTAACCTTCTCCGCCATGCCTTTCTGATCTGCGCCATCTCCTTGCACTGTTAGTAGGTGTATTCCGTACATTCTTTGAGCGATCAAACTACTGTTTCCTGGGTGCTCCGCGGTACCTACAGCAGTACCTTTGAAGATACCTTCCATGACTATCAGATCACCCGCACTCAGTCGCACGACATAACCAAAGTACTGAAGCTTAATTTTCGCAACCCGTGCTATTAGCTCAATCTCCATTTGAATTTCTTCTAGTATTGACTCATTTGTCCGATGTTTCTGCCAAAACTGATTAATGTCTTCATGATCTTAACTTTCAAATTGTTGTTGATGTTTGTTCCTGTCTGTCCATATTCTCTCCATTTGACCAAAACATTTTCCTTGGCCAGGGCTATTCTTCTCTTGATTTCCTTTGTGTAATCTCCCCTATGTGTCTTGTAAGATCCCACAAACTTGAAATCATCCACTTAGTCCATTTCTTCCCTTCCAATCGAAATTATAAATAAGTCATTACCCCTTAGTCACGTGTTGTAGAGGCGTTCTTTGTCGACATAGGAAATATATGCGATGACATCGTCCTCGCTAAGGACACAAAAACGACATAGGATACACAGTCAGGTGTTCAGATTGTGAAAAAATAATTGAAAAATAGTGAGATTAGATGGCGTCCAGAGACTATTGCAAGACTTTCCAGAAGTGAAGTTATTTTTTTCACATTTTAAGCTTAAATCTGTCTAAAAAGAATCGAGGGCTAACAAGTGCTATTTTATCCACACAATAGTATTACCTGTCTTATGCAACCTCATTCGTTTGCACTCATTACAACAATGTTCAACATATTTATTGCTAACGCGAGCAACGACAGCAAAAATGTGACATCTTTTGTGACACCTCTCCAGCAGCGTTTTGGTATAAAATAAAATATTATTCAAATTTAATTTAAATTTTATTTCAATCCATAATCTATTTATTTGATTTTCTACTCTGGAAATGAGCACATAAACAGCAATGTTTTCAGCGCACAACACATCACATCATAATTAATGGCCGCCTTTTATTTAAAGATACAACCACCTTTTTTCCACTCATTCTCAAAGTACATGTATATGTTGTCAGAGAACAATATAGGGAGGAGATTGTGCAGACAGTACTATAGGTATTAAATGATTCTTTAAATTAGTTTATCTTTGCTCTGCATGTTAATCATCATCAATCATTTGGGTTTAGGAAATTTATATAAGTAGATGCGTGTTTGTATCAATTGATTCAATTAGCATAAATAATATATCAGTACCGCTCCGCTCCGTCTGTATGATTTAACTTGTCCTCTTATGTGTACGTATAGAGAAAGTAACTGGATAGACATACATTTATTTTTGTTTTGTATGTCCATAGGGAGATAAAAACCTTTAATCTCTCGTATATTTATAATGATAAACACAAATTCTCAAATATCTTTATTCTGAGGGAAACAAGCTTTCAAATTTACTATATAATAATAACGTTTCAAAATATATAATATATCAACAATCTTCTAAACATTGAGGTGTTCCGATGAAATTGCAACGTTGGCAATGGTACAGTTAATGAACGTATTTCCGAAACCACTTCCCGTAGCTCCGCTAGGACCAGGAGCAGACGAAAGATCTCGGTTACACACCGATTTCGGGGG
>JAUYWV010120548.1:0-11784 GCA_032274565.1 Nematoplana nigrocapitula
TGAAAATTTGCTTATTTCCTGATAATTTATTGCCCCATGTATCCCCCGAGCGAAGCCGGGTACCTCCACTAGTCTGGATATTTATTTATTTCTGAATTATCGATCCTGTTTAATCAAGTATGATTATCTATACGAGTATGAATTCATATTTTTAGGATTAGAAATACATACAAATATTTTCAAACAACATAATTGTGAATAAAAACATGAAATGTAATTTTTATGCTAAATTTTGGCTACTTTTCAAAGAGGGCCATTTCCTATAGGTACTAAGAGTTTTTTCTACCAGAGGACCCATCTGAAACTGTGCTGGATTACAGCTCTCAACGTTTCTACATAGAAAACTAAATTACAGTTCTGCTTGGGGCCATACTGCAGAGGGGCCCTTTGAAAATTATTGGCGAGGGGGCGAGAATGCCAGATGCATGTTTCGTATATGTCGAGTCGTTTTGGTTTTTTGCTAGTTATCATCGTAGAAGAACCGGATTCACATCGTTGGGTTGGCGGGATTGGGACAAATACATCTGCATATGTCGATATCTCAGTTCCGCGTCTTCATCGGAAACCGTTTGACAGCTGGGCTGCAGATCTTACTGTAGATTCTGCATGAGTCTAAGAAAGAATATTGACAAAATCGTATCTCCTTATTCCTACACATGTTTCGCAATTTGCGTAAGAGAGGGGATAACTTGCGCCCATCTTCAACTACCTGATGAAGAAGTGGTAATTCCTTATTTTCATAACTCAAACTTTACTTTCAAGCCAGCAAGTTTGTCATGTCCATCTTCTTCCTCTTCTCAGTCCAGTGTCCCAAAATGTGCTGCAATGGCCTTCACAATCCCACGCCATCGACTCCGATATACTGAGCAAAGTGTGATGCTTCTGCTGCTCCACGTCCTGTCCATCATCGAATGTCATCCAATCACGACTTTGCACGATGTCCTTGCGCCGTCTCTTCCCTTCCACTGCCCCCTGGATGATATCCTTGTCGAATCTCCCTCGACGCACAATGTGTCCAAAATACAACACCCAACGACTCGACTCGATCTTCTCTCTATTCCTATACTTGTATACAGTATACTACTCTTCGCTAGCCCCACATCTCCATTTTCGGTTTCCATATAGATTGTCTCCCATTCATATATGCTTCATCGTCTTAATTAAAACTAGACCATAGGCCGTAGGTGCACTGACATTGACTCTCCACTCTCCATTCTTTCAAGTCATCTCACCAGTTTCTTCTACGCCGATCTTACAGTATAGTTAGTTATCTTCATGTTCGAAAACTCACTTTGCTCTACAAGGTCGTCAAAGTATTTCTTAGTCACCGCCGCCTCGTTTGTTATGGCCATGGTTGTGGTGTCATGTAGCTCAATCTTGGTGCAGAATAATGTAGAACTCTTCTCGAATTACAAAGCGTGCTGGTTTGTATAGTGCAACTCTTGTTTTAATTTCTCACTGTTGATCACCCATAGGTATTTAAATCAGCTTTCTACTTATTCAAGGCCGAGGGGGGGGGTCCTTCAACGGAGACAGCGGCCATTTTCATTTATATTCAGAATTCCACGGTCATCAGACATAATCTCCATATTCATCCAGCTACAGTACGTGTATACGACAGAGCTCATTTGAGCAGGACCTCCACACCCCCAGCTCAAAACTATTGCTGTTTGTTAGCCGGAATAAAATGTTTCCTTCTCCCAGCATAACCCGGTTGATCCCCGCACAAGCACTCATATAGGGATCTGAGAATTGGGATTGATATGCAAATTTGTTGTTCCCCGCCCTACACTGTATACTCCCTGCCAGGCCATGATGTCTGCCAGACAGAAGACCCCATTCCAGAGTGTTCCAACTCGAAGAGGCGAAGGAGAGTGAGCTCGCAGCACAACGCTCAGTCGGAGGGGTATTTGGGGAGACGTTATAGGCGAGGAAGGGAGGAGGGGTGGAGCTAACAGCCCCATACAGTCACTGTGTGTAGGCATTCTGGCGTAAGATCTGCTGCATACTCGGCTCTTGCCCCCCACGCTCGGCGATGCCCCTGGGACATTCTCGTACGACCCCATTCGCTAATTGAATACCTACGACCACATCGTCGTCGTCTTCGTTTTTGGGTTTTTTTAGATAGAGAGAGAAAGAAATTTTGTCATTCTTTATTTTAGCCCCCCCTAGTCCTTTCCACTCTTTGACATCTCTCTGTGTCTGTCTGTCTGTCCATTTGGATAGTCTCTCTGTGATGAGGTTGGGGAAAAGAAAGTGGGGCAATATAATTGCACAGATTCTCATATCCCTCCTCCTTCCTGTCTTCAAATGCAACATCCAGCACACTCCACCCTTGAGTCAATGAAGCATTTAGTGTTGCTTGATTAAAAGCAGTCAAAAGTGGGAAAAAGTTTGTTAGACAGATACAAATTAAGCCTACATAGATTATGTCATAGAAACGTGCTATAACAACAGAACCATTGCTTGAATTTGTCGCACAAGCAAAGTACTAATAAAGACCATCCAGGACAGACTTCAAGCATGCTGTATATGGAAAGAGAAATACCCGAAGAACAAGCTAGATTCAGAAGGAACAGAGGAACGCGAGATCAAACTGTAAAAATGTTATGTGGCTGCTGGAAAGAGAGCATCAACAAGACATTTTCCTTTGCTTCGATCGACTATATAGTAAAGCTTTTGATTGTGTGGACCACTAACTGCTATGGAATGTAATAAGGAACATGGGAATGCCAGATAACCGGATTTATTTTGGTAAGGAGATTGATTTAAATAAGAACACAAATACAAACACTGATATTCATGTATAATTGAAACGTTTTCAATTATCACACATAATCCTCCTCAGCAAATTAAAAATGGAAAATAAATCAAATGTTACAGCAATTAATAAATATGTGGAAATTAAAACACAGAATTAAGAGACTCGGTAGAAAATCTAAAAATACTTAAAGTAAAAAAGAAGAACCTTGATTAGCCAACTGAGCATTTAATTTAGTTTTTTTTTTATATACAAGGCTTCAGAAATACGAAGATCAAATTCACCCTGACAACTTGTCAAAAATTTATAGCTATTGATACCGTAAGAGTTGGAACACTGTAGGCAAGTTGACAGGTGGTCCCTAATAGCATAATTTAGTAATTTAGGCTCCTTTATCCTCTTGTCAATGTGGCGTTTTGTCTTGCCAATGTAAGACAGGTCAGGAGCAACTTGACACGAAAATTTGTAAACCACATTTGACCTCAAGGATTTGGGAGTTCCATACTTATGAGAGAAATACCTCTGAATTTTAAACAGGCTTTGAAAAGTGACACTTACATAAATTACAAAGAGCCTTTTTTAAAGATTAAAGATTAACCTTCTAAAAGCTCTGCATAATAACCAAGAAGCCACAGTTCGCACAGAATATGGTGAAAGGGAAGGATTTGGTATAGGAAAAAGGGGCTATAGACAAAGGGAGTATCCTCTCATCATATCTCTTCAATCTTTACGGTGAACATATATCACGAGGGAAGCAGGTCTAGAATCGACAAATGTAGGAGTCAGAATAAGTGGGAAAAGAATTAGCCTTCTTGTAGGGACAAAAATACCATGAGAACATTGCTGGAGAAAGTTAAAACGGAAAGCGACAAGGCAGAGCTGTATCTCAATGAAAAGTCGTTGGCTATGGAGCAAATGGAAAAGTTTGTCGATGGAAATGAAAAGAAAATTGAAGTAGTGAACAATTTCAACTTTCTTGGATTAACCGATAGAGCAAATTGGAGATTGTAAGGAAGAAGTCCCAAAGCCGTCTGAATATGGCACGAGGAGCAATGTTGGGTCTACAGAAAATATGGATGGACACTTGATTTCCCAATCACGCTGTATGTAGAGGTGCGAGACTTGACAGTGAGGAAAAGGAAAAATAGAATCATTCGAGACGTGGCGCTAGGGGAATTCCCATGGTTGCTAAGGGAATTCCCAGTGACGTCATCAAATCTATTTTTAGGTGAGTTAGATAGAACCAAACTCTACTACTCTGGTATCCACCTCTCTGTTGCACGTTAATCACACAGCCTCATCTGGGTGATATTAAACGGTTTAGCATCCCTTCTGAGACACTATGTATGAGCCGAAGTTCGATGTATCTTCCTTGAGGGTCTCTCAAATGAATCCGTTGTCGGTGGACTCGTATTTGAGGGAGCTCCGGCTCCCCTGACGAGATCCCGCTCAACAACAAAACAAATCTACCGAAAAAAACACACTGCGGTGCTCACGACTCCAGCTTCACTGCCAAACTATTTAGACTATCCGCACCCTTCTTTCCCCACGGATATTAGGCCTATCTGCTCGCTATCTGGATGGACAGACGATGTTGGACACTATACAACTTCTAATCACTGTGCCAATTCGCTAGTGTACTCATTCTCAACCAAGATGTTGACAGTCGATTATTAAGGATGATATGTGTGCACACAGACAGTGCAATTGTTGCTCTGCTACTGGGAAGTTAACAAACGGTAGACGAAGTTTCGTCTATTTACACACACGTGTCACCGAGTGACATTCCATGCCAGATCAACACAGTTGATTGCACTAGTGTAGAAGTTAATAGGTTCCTCTATTCCAATACATCCCTACCTACCACTGTAATAGCCTCGGTTCGATCCTGACAGATATCGTACGAATTATGAAATCACTACTGGTGGTTACATTAGTCTAGTCGCATTACCCCCAGCACAGCACCTCTCTGCCGAGTTTAGCGGCATGTTCATTAGTGTGTAGCTGGGTGTGTGCAGGAATGGTGCTGCTGCGTATATTTGGAGTGCATTCCGCCCTCCCTCGGACAACACATTATCACATCTTACCCTATGCGCGCAGGTCCGCCAAATATTACGTGTTGCGTGCACTCTTAGAGAGTAGAGGAGACCTCCATACAACACAACAATCTTATATAAAACACAATGCACGAGCGATCTACTGCAGTGGATCCACTTGTCAGCAACCATGCGATGTGTGTGCTGAAGTCAAAGTCGGACGACCAAACAACGCATTTGAGTTTGCACCGCCTAAATGCCGAGATTTCTTAAGTGCATCGTGGTTTACACAGAATCGATATTCGCAGATGATCCTTCTATACCATAGCTCCAATGTAGGTAATGTAGTCTCCTCGAATAAGGGGTTCTTCTTCTTTTATTACGGTACGATCCTCCGCTGAGGCTCCGCGACAGACAAAGACCAATACAAACACAATTTCCCTCCCCATGCAGCAGACTTCTCGTAGCGGGGGTATTCTGCTCTAGCAGGCAAAGTGGGACTTCCTTCCTCTCTATCTCTACCCTCTCTCTCTCGCCTTGCTTTTTCCCCCTATCTCCTTTTTTACACTCCCCTCTCTTTGCTTTCTCTCCACACTCTCTCTACCCCCTCACCCTATATACAGTATATTCACCCCCTCTCTCCAGTATCTCCTCTATCCTTCCCCTTTCTTTATCTATTCTTTTCCTTGCTTTCTCTCCCCCACTTCTCTCTCTCTCTCTCTGCTTGCTTTCTCTCCCAAACGATCACCCTCCGCATGTAATGCTATCATGAGAACAATATTAAAGTAGCCGTGATGGAGGATGTATATCTCCCCCCTCTCCTTATGTCTTCTTTCTCTCTCTCTCTCTCTCACCCTTCTCTTCTCTACCTGCTTCTCCCCCTCTCTCTCCAGTATCTTTTCTCTCATTTCCCTTGTTTTCTCACCAATATTTTCTACCCTTCTCTCTCCCCTTGTTTTCACTCCAAGCTCTTCTCTCTTTGTTTACCCCCCTTCTCTATACAGTATTCCTCTCTCTTCTTTGCCCCCTCTCTCTATGCAATCTCTCCCCTATCTTTCTTCTCTCTTCCTTAAATCCTCTCCCTATCTAATCTCTCCCCTATATTTCCTCTCTCTTCTTTGCCCCCTCTCCCTATGTAATCTCTCCCCTATCGTTCCTCTCTCTTCTTCGCATCAACTCCCTATGTAATCACTCCCCTATCTTTCCTCTCTCTTTTTTGCATCCTTTCCCTATGTAATCTCTCTCCTATCTTTCCTCTTTCTTTTTTGCATCCTCACCTTATATAATCTCTCTCCTATCTTTCCTCTCTCTTTTCTTTGCATCCACTCCCTATGTAATCTCTCTCCTATCATTCCTCTCTTTTATTTTCATCCTCTCCCTATGAAATCTCTCTTTCCTTGGTTTCTCTCCACCCAGGGAGGTCGGAACGCTAACGTGTACCCCCGAGCAGGAATAGCACGGATACCAAATAATGTATCACTTGATAACCAAATAGGCAATATTAAATGATGTTTTGCAGGTGCTCTTTGGTCATTCTTAGCGCTGTTATGATAACAGTCTGGCATGAATGCCATGGAGTATTTAAAATGTGAGAATCCAGACATTACAGTGGAGCAAGTGGAGTGGATAATAGAATACCGTCAACAGAGTAATGTGAATTGCAATTAGATTTCGACTAAAACGGATTTCTAAAAATCACTCCTTCAATGCCTTCAGCTGGTTGGTGCACAAGAGCTATGAACCGACACAACCTGTGCATTACAAAGCGCACTAAGATCTCTGAGAAACTTCCCGCCGAACTATAAAAGATCAGTTCAATGAAACTTGGGTGAGGCGTATTATACGCGGGTCATGCCAGATGTGCTTTCGCATCCTAAAAACTATAGGGGTCGCCTTATACACGAGTATATATGGCATACCAATTCTTATTGAAACACAAACTATCGGTCCTCTTACTACTTCAGAAATTGAAAACCTTTTCTATCTCGGCAATTTACTTAAATCCGACAATCTTCAACGCACATAGAAGAGAAGATGTTGAAATTATTTCTGAACAAACCCTAATTGGCCGAAGTTATCCACTATGTCTGACAAATCTACAACTCAACTGGTTCGATTTCCGCAAAAAAACGGGAAAATGAAATTTCATGAGCACTATACTTACAATCGCCGCCACGAGCTACAAGTCTACAGCTCCACCGCAGACATTCTTCCGCAAATAGAGCATTGCAGACCAGAAGAAACAAGTCAGAGACCTGTTAGCAACACATCCTCTTCGCTTTGCGAGACTTCAACCGGGGGAAGATGACATCTTTAGGAGACAACGGGAAACCAGCTTCTCGTTGTCCAAGAATAGCATCCTCATCCTTATCCCAAGAATCCTCGACGCATGTTTTCTGCGTACTGTAGATATCCTTGAGCCTATCAATATTGCCCAAAGTTCTGCGTGCAGGCTGGGCAAGTGGACGACAGCAATTCGATCAATTGGACGCGGAATTTGAAATCTTTGACTTGTGATTGGCTTAACCGCATCCACCCCTGTACTAGAGAAGTTAGACACTCAGAAGGACCATCAGATTCAGTGGCAGGTTTGGACACCATACCTCCAGCTCCAGCTGTCCTGAGCCGCTGTCTTTAGTTCTGGATAAGAGCGGCCTTCTTTTATGTCGTCCAGTAGCCGCCTTTTTCTCGTCTTGTCTCGTCTGCACACCACTCTGTTTGAGTAACGAGTGCCCTGTTCGTATTTGGGCCACCACACAACTTCCCCATCTGTCCAGCGTGTCCATGTCTGATGTTTCTTGTCTGTGTGGGTGGGTGGATCGTAGTTCCATCCATTTCTTGCACAACTGGGCCAAGGCGGTCTTCACCTTGCTGATTTCCAGCTCCATGTCTTGTTGATCTTCCTCGGCCACTAAGTTGTCCAGTCGTTTCGCCACTTCATTTCTCTCCAGGTCTGCATACCCGGGTATCCACTGAAGGTCCACCATGACGCCATCGTACACCATGGTCTGTAGCAGCTGCCAAACTTGTCGTGCAACGCGGCTCTCCTGTTCGTCTGGACCGTTTGCCAACAGTTCCAGACCTGAGTGAATACAGATCTGTACTCTCCTTCCTCATGGTCTCCAGCTCCAGCTTTAGTAGACTGACTCTCCCGGATGGCATTCTCCAACCCTTTTCAGAACTTCCTCGTTTTCCACACTGTCCCTCTATCTGTCTCCATAAACACATCGTACAGTCTTCTGATGTCAGCCTGTTTCAGAGTCTAGGTTTTCACACCAAGCCTTTCACTAGCATCTTACTTAGTCCCTTGTTCAAGGACGAGTATTTGGTTAGCAACAACTTTTTCTAATTGATGGCCTCCTCAGATAACGCAATTCTTGTTCGTATAGATATTTTCAGGGAATATACATATATAATGAATGAAAAATTGTGCTCCAACTTACACTTCGTTGTGCGCCTGGGACACGGCTTCTTGAAGATGGGTGATGCGTATTCGAAGTTCCTCTTGGGAAAATTGGTTGTCTTCGTCTTTATCCTGGAGAAAAAAACAGAGAGAGATATAAGATTGTTAAACTGAGAACCACAAAAATAAGTGTTCCAATTCTATGTTGCTGGATATGGCAGAGGGGTACTCAATTGTGCATGTCGGTTAAATCTCTCATTTTAATAATTCAGTGTGAGACTCGTATATCAAACAGTCCAATATATAAATATTCACTCTTGACGATAACAATAACCACGGTGCAATTTGTACGAATAGTGACACACAGCCTGGACTACCTTGCGATTCTTTTGCGTGTCCTTGCGTTGTCAAGGTCAGCCAAATTTGAAGTAGGTCATGATGTCAGTAAGCAGGTCAAGATTGTCTGTCCCTACTACATTAATATTATATACTGCCCGACAACGAAGGCAACATGGTCAAATTAAGCAAATCTCTATAATATGCAATGTCCATAGCTCAGATGCGGCGGTCCTTTATTGATTGCTATACACTGCAGTTAAAGATACGAGGGAGTCACACCAAAATTATTGTATCTTTTATAAAGTTATTTAACATATATCGATATATTTGAATTCAAAATTATGAAATTGGATCGATTTCGAGCCTGAACTGAAGCGTTAAAGCAGTGAGTGGCGCTCTCCTGACATCTAGTCATTCGCCGGAAACTTGGTCAGACTTGCCCAAAGAAGGAGTCATCCTCCTTCAAGACAACCACAAAGTGACTGCAAAGATGGGAATGCCTTTCTCACCCGAGGCCGCATTCTCGAGGAACTCCGTGCATGTTCACCAACCTTTTTTACACTGAACTTAATGACGCATTCTCAAACACAATTATCTCGGTGAAAACCGATGTTGTTGTGAAAACAGATCGGCGACCACATCGTAGGGGTGTGCACATTTCAGCATTAGACTGCGGGGGTGAATGATTGGCTTGCTGTGCGGGCGATATGTCTGTTGTATGAAAGTCTTAACTTTTCCAGCTGACTATTTGTTTGCAAAATACTGAGCTGTATACGGAAGAAGAAGAAAGCTATCTAGTCTATTTTTAAATTGAATATGGACTGCTCGGGCAGAACGGCCAACTTTAATAATAAGCGGAAAGAAACATGGGCTGCCTTAACGGAGAACCTAAACACGCTCAATCCAAATTGCCACAAGACGATCGAACAAGTTCAAGACAAGCTGGCTGTCCTCAAGAAAAAGGCCGTTAAAACCTGCAGTTGTTTTAAAACGGCACCAAGAAAAAAGTTCAGTGTCATAAGATGTTGAGGAATGCAGCCATAGTGAATAAATTATAATTTCACTATTTACCCATTTATGTATGCGCACTGAGTCCACAATAATTTAGCATAAACCATAAATCGACCAATCAAATCACGCCATTAGCTCATTCGGTGAACTTACCACGGGAGACCTTGCCGACTAAAGTTGAGCGGATTTACGGGGAACTTTATTTTGAGAATAAGATTTTGGGAAGTTCAGTGAATTTACAGCGAGGTCAAAGCTCGGCCTCTGGTCTACTCTTCCAATCTGTTGTCTCCTTGTGACTTTGTCTTGTTTCCTCGTCTCAAGGAGAGGCTATGAGAGGAGTGATTTGATGATGTCGATGCCATCAAACCTAGCCTATCATCAGAGCCTCACTGACCTGTCCAAGAGTGCTAGTCGGTTACGGGATGAAATCCATTGCGTGAAACGGTGATTATGTTGAATGAGTGACACTTTTTCCTGTTCTTTTCACCAAGTTTCGTGTCGATGACCCTCCTAGTTACCGAGCTCCAAAGACAAATTGACGAAACGATTGTGCACCACCAGTCAGGCTTTCTGCCACGATCATAACGCAGATCATTCGCGGTTGTGAGAACCTCGAGGGCACCTCTCTCTAACTTATACCGCACAAGAAGCACACCCAAGATACATTCGTCCCCTTCTTGATTGTTACTACACGCTCGTAGTGGACAACACAGCCCCCAATTCCGACAAGCTACTTCAACGTTGACAGGTGACCGTCGTCCAAATTCGTTTTTTCGGGGGCTCCATTGGACAGAAAACAGTGGCACATTGCCATCGCAACCGTTATGGCAGGGCGTTTCGCGCCATCTGTCAAATGGTTAAAATGCAAATTACACAGCGGATAATTGCATGAATATACAGTATATAGGGTTCAGCAATTTCCCACCAGAGAAGTTGTAAGGTGGACGCCGAATGGCACGAGAGAGTGAACCAGGGTGTTGTTAGCAGAATGTGTTGAGTAACAAGACACTTTTTCAATCTGCATAAGTATGCCGTCACTGTTGTTGATGTCTCCTGAATAAACGGAGTTAAATAGTCGTTATCCTCTTAATTCATAGGCACACAACACGCTCTATCTATATAAATAAGCGACATGAAAGTGTGTGTATGTATCTGTGAGAACGCTTTCACGCAAAGACCGCTCGACCAAATTGCTTGAAATTTCGTGTGTAGCTGCGCATTGACAGTGCCGAGGACATAGACCTGGTTTTGCTTTGGTCGGGTTACCGGTTTCGGCTTTGGCCGTGAACTCATGGTTGGCCTATAGGAGAAGCCGTAGGCATTCGAATTCTGCAGAAGCCGATTGATGCAATGCTAAATCTATATTCTACAAAATATTGAATTTGAATTTTATAGAATAAGCGATTATTGCAATGATACAGAATAAACTACAAAATAAGACGTTTCAATTCCATATTTTGTTGTTTGTCATGTCCATCGATGGAATTTTGTAAGGCTGCCCACGGACAGCAAATCGGCCCTCGAGAAGATCAGCCACGCCAACAACAAAAACAGGAGCAACATGGTGTCGGAAAGTCTGAAGGTTTGCAAAGGCCTCGAGGAGAACAAAGTGAGAGTCGATATGCAGTGGATCCAATCTCATTGTGACGTCCAAGGAAACGAGGAGCCGGATGAAGCCGCAAAGGCAGGTACGCTCATGCCCCAGGAAGACATCACGGTCGACGTCGAGGTGGTCACCCTCTCGACAAAAAGAAGAGCGGCGATCGATTCCAAGAAGGCAAAATTTCACTCCCAATGGTATGATGACATCATGTGTTCGCAACCCAAGCCAGAAGGGTTGCAAAGGAAAGAAGCCATTACTATCCATCAGCTGAGAACTGGAAAGAGTCCAATCCTGAAGAAGTACCTCTGGATGATCGGGAAGGAGATTAGCCCCATATGCTCGAAGTGCGATGAAGGGGCCGAAGAAGACGCCGAACATCTGCTCTTGAAGTGCCCGCGGTTGGAAACTCACACAAAAAGCCTGCTCCCCGACGTTACCAAGAAGACCCTATTCGCAGCCCCCAAAAAATATCCTACAGTTCCTGGAGAAGATTGGCCGCAGACAGAGGTCAGCCACGCACTAGCTGGATGGTCCAGAAGAAGAAGTAGCATGAAGTCAAAGAGCGCCATCCCGACCCCTGTCCAAGAAACAAAGAAACGGAAAGCAAGCTATCCACGCGGGAAAGATCGGA
>JAUYWV010120559.1:0-11783 GCA_032274565.1 Nematoplana nigrocapitula
ACCCCCCGCGACTCGAGAATCACCGGGAAGTGGTCCGAACCAAGCTCCCGAACCACGCTCCAACCCCACTCTCCAGCAACATCTTCGTGACAGAACGCCACATCCGGTGTAGACAGCCTCCCGGTACCTCTCTCCTGCCTCGTACATTCACCCTCCTGTGTTGCTGTGCGGAGGAAGGCCACACGGTGGAACCTCCCCCGGTAAATAAGAGGCCAGATGCTCTGGCATGTGAAGTCGCTCTGACAAGGGTGACCCGCTGAGAGCCGCCTTATGAGGGAATGTGAGTCTGAAAGGAGGCGGATGTCAGAGAGGTCAGGGAGAGCCGGACACTATCTATACAACCCTTGCCTGGAACCAGGAGGTCACCAGTGGGAAAGCACCCAGTCTTGCCCACAAGAACCTGATAAAAAAGAGTCGAGAATTGTTGAACTTTGAATAGGGAAGAATCCCTTGCTACGCTACACCATACATCAGTTAGGCTTAGAAGCGGATAGCATCTGTCCCCACGGTGACACTGGAGCTCCCTAGACTGCCAGGCACGTTCTCATGCAATGTACGGCCGGACAAACCATCGGGTCAACTTGTGGGGCCCCATCCCACGGCAACAAGCTATAATCGAGAGCGATATACGAGTGATACTATTTCTGAAGAGGATCGGCCGTCTAGGTCGCGAGGATGGGCCAGCCAGCCTAGGCCCGTGCGTAAGGAAGAAGAAAAGAATATCAGGGAGAACTGGAAGAGCTTGACCTGTCTGGACGCCGCAAAGGCAGCTCTGAAGGCTGTGGCGGTCAAGTTCAGAGACTCATCGATCCCGTAGACACCGGCGCATTGTCGTACGGAAAGACCCTGAGATCAATCGATCTACTGTATAGTCGGATACCACCATGAAAATTAGTCAAAATGGCACAGTAGTATTCCCCGATGATATTGTGAACCAACACGTCCAACACATTTACAAAAGATGAACCACAGTACCAAATGTCTGTCTGTATATGTACTGAACCACCACCAGAAATGAAGGCGTTACTGCGTGATAGGCAGTACTACTCCGTCGCCTCCAGATTCTGAGTCGCCCATCAGTAGAAATCTGAACACATCGGGCCACAACAACAACAACGAGATCGTTATTCATTCTAGAAATTGTTTCACTGAGTCCAGCGATAACAAGCTACCTTTTGGTGTTGAACAAATATGGCTTAGTTGGAAGAAACCGACTCGATTCATTCTTCTCCGAAGAGTCCATCGAGAATACGGATCATCGCATAATCGTATTAATGATTTAATGCATTCCAGTTTAGCAAGTCTTGAAATTAATCGACTACTTAGATTACTATATAGTTTGTTCTGAACGACCAGATGATTTTCTCTTAATCACATCTTTCTATTGAATAAAAGGAGTTCACCAAATACGTAATGTTTTACTACTGACATTCAACTTTCGTGAAACAAACATAAACAATTTTCCGCAATGCATTAAAATAAATTCAGAAATGAGCTAATTTGTAAAATAAGTATTAAGTAAATGAGATAATTTTGTTTAAATAACGTTTTTTAAGTGTATAGATCGAAAGTAGATGTAGTATTAAAAAGAAAACTTCTTTAACACTACTTTTAATAATTTCATTTGGTATGATGGTGAAGATGTAAATGGACTATTCTGGAAAAATTGAAAAACCATATGCAGAATACTATCACAAATCAAATACACATTACACAAACCTGACTTCCTTTGAAATCATTAAACACTAAAGAGAGATCTGAACTCGTTATATAATTACGACACAGCCTATTTCAAGTAGAGCCTATTTGGTCATAGTCACGCTGAAAAAGAGCTGGCTGACGATAAAAGCGATAAATTACACATACGAACGCAATTAGAAAGCAGTAGAGTAGAGTACACAGCAATATCAAGAGCAAAACTGCAGAGCTCTATATCAAAGAAGACACTGCGTCCGCTAAACTATTCAGCGTTAGTAGTCCAATGAGGACTACAAAATGTTTTCAATTCACTCAATAAGTATATCATCTCATATAGAGTTCAAGATGTAACTCAGTGGATTTAAAAAAACTGGAAATACGTTTTTATTTTTGGGAACGAAATCATAATTTTTAAATGTGTAATTGTTTACGATGTTTGCATGTATTTCTTGTAATGTCTAACCAAGAAAAGTGTTTGAGATGCTAGTCACGAAGACATAACCTATCTAAGAAAGACAAATTTCCTCACTTTCTCAACATCTAAACCCAGCATACAGTATACTACTGTGAAAGGTAACAAAGCCTTAGCCTTTTTAGACACTAATCCATTTATATTATAATGACATTAATGTAACCTTCACTGGTCTTTGATCAATGTAAATGACGTGTGTCCGTGAGCTACACGATTAAGCTATAGACTTCGCGTTAGATTTCCAATATGCTGATTGATATTAGCTGAAACTTGGTTTGAACATAATTACAGCAAGCAGAAGGCATTCAAGCATCGTAGCATCTCAGTATAAATGTGGTATTGGGGCTTGGTTTGAGTCTAAACTTGATATCAAACAGAATCAAAATAAGTAGGAATGTATTAAAGTGTCCGCCTTCAAATGTCTATGAGGGTCTTTCTGTTGGACTGCAGATGAGAGGACGCCTCTCACCGTCTCTGAATTCAGCTGAGCTCTGTGTCTCAGTTCGCCTACACTGTGTCCACGCCATTCGGTAAGATAATCAACGCAGTTTCTCATTGGCTTGCCTTTTGGTCTAGTTCCTTCAACTTTGCCTTGGATCACGGTCATTATCATTCTGCTCGCGCCTATCTGGGGACCAAAGAATCTAAACTTTCGTCTCTTGATAGTTGCCACCAGTGCGAAATTAGATTAACCACAGTACATATAATCTCTGTTAAAAAGGGAAATGCTAACCACCTCATAAATCGATAGTAAACACCTTAGTTCGTACTTTTTCAAATTTCGCATTACAGATTGTACCCGAACTCAGCTCCCTTCTTTAAGCCCTTTTGGAGAATGTGCCCTTATCCTTCGGCTTGGTCTTTACTTAGTTACCTACAAAATTTGTAAATATGGGACGAGGTGATGAGAGAGTCGATTTCACTTTCAGACTAACGACAGAAATACGGCATGTTCTCCATCACAACAGCAGTGGGTATTAGTGTGTATTATAAAATATACGATCTTAGGGGGATTTTATGTACTCTCCTTCCGGACTTGGAAGGTCGTCGTGGTAGACAGAGAAAAATTACGAACTTTGCGAATAACTGTACACTTACATAAGATGTACTGTACTTCTATTTTTAAGATGTATTTGTTATACCATAATTGCGACGTTTAAAAACAATCCAATCACTTACAGATGAACAATAAACTATCAGTGTGCCGATGCATTTTTGACTTACAAAGCTTTTAAGCAGACAGAAAACTATAAATGTTTTAGTATCAGTTACTAAACACAGTAGTTCCCGATGTTTCTAGTGATCACTTGGATAGTGTGTATTTTACGAATCGAGTTTACTGCTGATATAAAAGAAAACCTGTTATGAAAGGTCTCTTCGGCACACAAAAGAAGACGAGGGTTGCTAGGTGTTTGAAGTGGGACTGACGTCACCATGCGATGAACTAAAGACAAAAACGGATAGAAATACTGAAAGACGTTTCACCTTTTCTACCAGCGATAATTAATCAATTTAACCAATTAACCGTTTCACTTGTGATATTCGATAACATTGTAAAAGGGAATATTGAGTTCAGTTATCTTTTTCAACTCAGATAAGCATCAACAGACATTGGAAACAGAAGGAGGGCGGGCAATATTGCTATGTAATATTGAAACCTGGAAATAACAGCGTACCCTCGTTGACTTCTTCCATTTCGTAATACTTCAGCACTATTATACAATGTCGTTTGTTTGTAGTAGTATAAAGTAATTATAGTGTATTATATTTACAATAGATTTCAATTAAATCTCTGAAATACAACCTGCAATAATGAACAGAAATATATCAACGCTTGTGGAAGTTGTTTGACATAAACAAAATTAATAAAAGAAGTCCCCAGTAGCAAGGACAAGACAATAAAAAAATACCACAATAAAAGTGAACAATAAAATGTATTCCGACGATTCGCAACAAACTAGTTGCCTGTTCACGGTAAAAAAATAAAAAAATATTTTTACCGTGAACAGGCAACTAGTTTGTTCCGAAACGTCGGAATTGAATACATTTTTTTGTTCATTTTTATTGTGGTTTTTTCTTTTGTAAACAAAATTGTTGAAATAGAACACAATGCCGACTATTATTTGTATATCACAGACAACTAGGCAACATACCTGTAGTTCTATTTGCACTTCATATCAGATAAGCAGGCAATGCTCGAGCATGTTGTCATCCAAGAATCAACAGTAAAACAACTGGTTCTCTCATCTAGTCCCCTCTAAGAAATCAACTAAACTGCAACTAAGCATTAAATCGTTTTAATCAGATATATTTTAAGAGAATATTTGTATTTTTTGATAACATGAGCCTGCTGTGGATTGTAAGTTCAATATAGGAAAAGCTGATCACAAAGATAGTAAATAAACATTTTAGACTCACTCTTCTGATACTTCATCATCATCATCACTTGACGCCTCGATGTCCAGTTTGTACTCTGGTAGGTTGAATGACGCGTCCTCCATTTCTAAATCTTCATGCAATGCCGACGAAGAAGGCAGCTGAAGACTATTGTCCATCGAATTATCGCTCAAGCTCTACCGACCTCGTCTCCGTTTCGTTTACACCTCCTATCACTCACCCCACTTTAGGGTTCTGCGATTAGTAAACAAGGCGTCCCCTCTCTTTTTCCGGAAAGGTAGGACGAGAAGACAGGCTCTGTCAACTATCACATTTGACAGCTGATTCAAAGAAAAGACAACGACACGTTGTGTTGTGTTTGACGACGATGGGCGTAGTCCTTCTGCATGCAAAAGAAAGAAGTTACAAATTAATGTTTTAAATTGATCCCTATAGAAGCCAATACTAAAAAACATATGGAAAAGAAATAATATATTTTAAAATAAATATAATTATAATGTCCATACATAATCAATAATTATCTCAAAATATAAATTTGAAGAAGAGATATTAAAACTAAAGCGAGCATAACAACCAAAATGAGAGAAAACTGGCTGAAATTGAGTCAGAAATCGTTAATAAACTGAGCAATGTAAATAAAATGTTGGGTAGAAAAGTTGACAGTTATTTACTGAGAGATTAAGCAAGTCATAAACAAAAAACAGTTTATCAGATGTACAATAATAACTGCACTTCGTTCATCATAAAATAATTGAAAAATATCGCAAGCTACTAAGGAAACATTTTTCAAATCTTAGATAGACAGTCATGTCATGAGCACATAACTTGTTAATTTGTGGTGCATATAGTAACTACTGTTACTTTGCTTTTCATACACCAATACTATTATCCTGTAACTATTCCTTAACATTTAACTTATCTTAGTTTACGTTGAGGAAAACTTGGCATCTATTATGAATACCATACTGGTCGTTAGCTTCATTCTCTCGATAAGCAATGTGGATATCAGATGGGCCAGATTTAAAACTAGAAATCTGCTATCCAAAAAGGTGATTTAATTATACGCATGAATTGAAAGGAAAACAATGGTCAGTTTTTATCAGCTTCCAGTTCTGATGTATTATTTTTTCATTCTGCTGGATGGTCACATATCTTCCTTAACTGGGAAACAAGGATAACAAATTAGCCGCCAAAAGTAATAATATGGAAGATACTGGATTGCATGATACTACACAGTTAGCAAGCAATTAAATTTTGAATAGTGCTCTATTGTTAAATATCAAATATACTCAAATTTTATCTAATTGATTTATTTAGTTTTAATGTTGAGAACATATTATTTTTACGTTTTGATTAAAGTACAGTATTATTGCTTCGTGGAAAATTAAATATAAGTTTATTTTTTATTACTTACAATCCATAGTTGTAATGTATATGCATAATACATGAATCTTTTGTTTTATAAATTTATAAAATGTGCATAATTTAAAATAAATAGTTTATTACAGTTTTTAGTCATTATTTTTAAATTTGTCATTTTGAGTAATTTGCCAAATTATTTACCTCTTAAGTGTATCCAGCAGCCAATTTTCTTTAAAGGTTTTTGATTAGTTCTCTTGTTGCTTACCCTATGTTTGTGTTTTAGTGTATCAATAATTTTCCGTGTAACTGTGTTTACATTTTGAACTTTGCCTGACGAGGACAACTCAGTTTGATGTTGTTGTTCCCCAGGTGTCATCAGGGGAACTGGAGCTCCCTCAGATACAAGTTCACTGACATGGATTCCTCTGAGAGGCTGTGCTAGCAGATACATCTAACTTGGGCCTACAAAGTGTCTCAGAAGTGATGCTAAACCATTTAACATCACCCAGATGAGGCTGTGTGATTAACATGCAACAGAGTTAGACACCAGCCCTCAACCAAACGATAATTTTTTTCATATATCTTACAAAAACTTTCTATAGGTCCAATTTAACAGATAGCTTCTTTAGAGAAATAGAGGATAGATTCATAAAAAATATATAAAGATATATATATATAAATATAAAAGTCATTTAAAAATAGATTAATTGTATATAGCTATTTATGATATTTACAAATTTATAGTTTTTATACTAGAAATACTTACAAGTTGATAAAGATTAAAAGTGTTTATTAACTTATTAAATTAATTTGTATTGCAAATTTTATTTGGAAATTGTTTAATTCTGATATATAAATACAAGAGATGTAGATTAATAATAGTATTAAATTAAATATATTAGATGTTGCAAATGTAATACACAAATATAAAACATATACAATCAATATATATTGTATGTATTATAGAACAGGATATAATAAAATGCAAATAATTAGTTAAGTTTCCACCATTTTCACAATATATAAATTTATTCATTGTTTAATTGAATGATATATACTTTTTGGCAGAGGGCCATATTAATTTCCCTGATGGGACTAGTAAATTAGCTAATTAGATTCGACATTTTACAGATCATGTGTATAAACTTTGTTTTTAAGGATGTCCCAAAGTAGAAAATTAGGTGGTGTCGGGTTTGGCAATTTGGGTGGCAACTCAATACCCAATAGCAGTACATTTTCTTTCATTTGGCCCAATTATACTCTAATAATTTATATTTACTACACTCTTTGAATTTGATATTGTCTAGCCATTAATTCCATATAGCTACTTTAATCTAAGTCCTATCTAATGTATTCTTAATTACTATTAGTACCAATTTTCATAAAATATCTCTTATAGTGTATTTGAAAAAATATAACTTAAAATTAGTATATTTTCTATTAACACTATATCTATTTCCCAAATATGCATGCATGTTTGTATGCATTGTATTTTACCACACAAATCTGTACAAAGTACACTCAAAAGTCGGATTACAAAAGAAGAAACAATAAAATTGATTGGTAAGCATTAAACAGTTAATAAAAAATGGAAAGTGAGTCTTAAACTCAGCAAGAGTTCATACATTTCTGCAATTGGCAGGTAAACTATTCCAAGCCTGCTGAGCGGAAAAACAAAAGACCCCACGAGCACCAGCAATTTGTGCTATGGGCTGACGAAGTCTTGTGGCAACTTGAGATTGTAGATTGATTGCCATGGTGGACGAAGGCGCCATTTCTATGAGATTGACTAAGTAGTGCGGAGCCAGACTATTCAGGCACTTGAAAACAAGGCAGCATAATTTGAACGATATGCGCTTGGGTATTCGTAACCAGCAGAGCTCAGTGAGAGTGGCACTAATGTGCCTAAAGCGAGGCAGTCCCTTCATAATGTGGGCACAACAGTTCTGGACCCCCTGCAACTGTTGGATCAATGCACAGGAGTAACTACTGAGGATGGCATTGTAGTAGTCCATCCTGGAGAACATGAAGGCATTGGCGACAGGTTTTGCATCATCCTCGCTGATGAACTTTCGTATCCGCCAAAAGTTACGTGTATATAATATAAAGCTAATGATATACCTTGAAAATATTATATTTGATACTGATACTTCAATATCAATTACAGAACAGAAATTTTTTTAAAAGAAAATAAATTTTGTTTTTATTTTTAAAAATCTTGTATCTTATATTTCAAAATGATAAAATTGATAACTGAACATTTCAAAAGTGCACTAAATAGCAACAATACAACCAAGACCATAAAACCAAACCAATGAGACTTCCTTTCTTAGCAAAAGAGGTAAATATAGTGGTAAAATCTCTCAAAGACAATAAAAGTAGCCCAAAAGGAGATGTAGAACAAGAACTCCTAAAAAAACAGTCCCAAAAGCATTTCTGAACTGATAGCTATATTCTTTTTAATGAAATTGCCAGCACTGGAGATGTTCCAAAAGACCTAAATCTAGCCAATCTTGTCCCACTCCCCAAACAGGGAAAACTCAAAGGTCTAATAGAAAACCTTAGACCAGTATTGTTTCTTTCATCTTTCTGAAAAATCCTAGCAGCCAAAAGAGCAATGAACTCAAATCATTACTCTCATCTCATTTTTCAAGGACTTTTCAAAAGCTTTTGAATCCTTAAATGGAAGTAAATTACTAAACCTACTAGAAAAACTAATCAAAGAGGATAACTTAAATCTCTCACTTTGTGTCAAAGTGACCAAAGCGACATATTTACAATTTTTATTTTTTTATACCTACGTGTTCAAGTTACACTAACGCAGTTTGTGTTAGAATACCACAAGCGACACTTCATTACATTTACAGTATACATATTCGTATTGTGTCCTTTCAACTTATGTAGTTAGACTCATACATTGAAATATTGTTTTTTGCATTTTCCCAAAAATTTCGTTTTGCCGCTTAGGTCACTTTGACATGAATTGCGAAAAATATGATCAGCATCTTAGTAAATAACTTATACATTAAAATAAAAAATAATAGTTACATTAGCAAAGCTATGCAACCACAAGGTGATAGTTTAAGCCTATTCTATTTACAACATACTTGACGAACATATTGGACCTGCAGCTGGCAATTAACCTAAATAACAGTAAAGTATACCATTATGAAATAGGTAAATATCATATAGAATTGCAATACTCAGATGACATAGAGTGGATCACCAATAATAGTGATATTAAGGAATCCTTCCTCAGGGTGTTTCCACCAAGACTTGAGGAGCAGAACCTGACTGTAAACCAAGAAAATACTAAGACCATCCAGCTAAATGAAGACTCCACAGATTGAAAGAAAGAAAGTTAAATATCTAGGCTTACTGCTAAGTACAGAAAAAGATATTAAAAATAGGAGAAGGTTGGCAAGTGCTGCGTTTAATTACTATAAAAACTATTCACTAGGAAATACTTACAAAATAAAAATAAAAATTTAGTTTCTTCAATGCTTTTATTTTCTAATAATTAACTCAGAACTGTGGTAGTGTACAATAAAAATAGAAGGTAAAATATATATTTTTTGTAGGAAACTACTAAGCTATACCCTAGGGATAAAGTGGTTTCACAAGGTATCCAAGACCAATACAGAGCTTTAAAATAAATGCAACATAAAATAATAGAGCCAAACAATAAAAAGCAAAAGAATAAAATTTGTAGGATATGTCATCCTGCAAGAAAAAATCTCTAAGGAAACGTATAAATAATTAGGACACTTTAAACAAAGGCAGGCAAAAACCCTCATGGCTAAACACAATTACAAAAGATATAAAAAAACTATATTTTAACATAAAAAACCCACATACTTGGCATATTGCGCATGATAGGTAGGGGTGGTATGATCTTACTAGGGACCTCTAAATTATATTTCTCCTGTATGGGAGGTACTTGGTGGAAGGGTGTATTGCATCATTGACATTGTGGGCAAGTGTGAATGGTCTGTGTTGTAGGTATATGTTGTGGTATTAAGTGCTTGGTTTGTTTTTTCTAGCTAGACTTCGAGCAGTCACAATTACTTGTAGAGCGAAGCCAGCAAGGCGGAAGGCTTAATTGGATTTGTATTTTAAAAAGTTATCACTATATGCTGAAAATTTCGACATATAAAAAAATTATGTGCCGACATCTAAAAAAATATTTTATGTGCCGAAAATGGTTTTCGACATATAAACAAAATTTTTATATGCCGAAAATCAGTATGGGCAAAATCACATTATTAAGACCTGAGACTGGGATCATATTTTTCCCCTTCTTCTCTTGCATTGTCCTCGACAACAACTGCCCCTGCCCTAATTGTCACATCGCCTGATACCCTTGGGCTTGGTACTGATATTAATATCTTTACTCATTTCTCAAATCTGTCCTCTAATATTGGTATGCCGACTAATATTGGAGACATTGCATCCAAGTAGGTAGTTCAGAGAGAAAAACAAAAATCACGATAAATACAGTAAATTTAATATTTTTATTTTTAATTATAAATACTTTTAACGTCTTTAACTTACCATTTAAGTTACATCATTAAACAAATAAATGTTTAAAATATTGGATAATCAATTCTTATATTATCAAATATTATTAATATAATAAAAAATGAACCATATTAATCGTTATCAAAATATGTCTAACTGCCAAAATTGAAAAAACAATTTAAAAATGGAAAATTTTCAATCAGGAAATTAACCAATTTTAAACAAATAATTTATCAATTTGGCATTAAAAATATATGGAAAACAGTATATTGTAGATATTACAATATTTTTTTTATGTTTATATTATATATTTCTTTACATTTTTTAGTTTTTAAATACAAATATATATTTTTTTGTATGTCTTTTTGATTTAGCCGCTATATCATCAAAAAAAGCATCTTTCGTTTAGTAATAATATAGTGCTCTACGTGTCATAAGTATTTTCTTTCTGATTCGGAATTTATGAAAAGAACTATTTTTTTGTGAAAAGTATACAAAAATATATAAAAAGTATATATTTTGATATCTAATTCCAAATCAGAAAAAAAGAGTTATGACCTATAAATCACTATAATATTACTCTGCGAAAGATCATCTATCTGATGATATAGCGGCTGAATCAATTACACATACGAAAGCAAAGATATTGATATTTTTCAATTTAACAATATATCTTAATATCTTTATAATATATATATTTGTCAAGTTGTCTATATGTATGTGTGTTCAGGGTAGGCGGCTGGACCATTGGTGCCAGCGACCAGAAATTTTGCACGAGTGACCCGCTCAACCCTGCGGATAACATAGGGGGGGTGAGGTGGCTTCCATGGCCGGGATCAGGGCAGAGGTCAAGGAGGCTAAAAATGTTGTGAAATGGCCATTTCTGGCAGAAGGTAGCTGGACAGTTCGTGCCAGCACCCCAAAACTTTGCATGGTTGACCCCTCAGCCCTGTGGATAACATGGGGGGGGGCGAGGTCAACCACCGAGGATGGGGTTGAGGTCAAGGAGGATAAAAACTGTGTGAAATGGCTGTTTCGGGAAGAAGGAAGCCGTACCGTTAATGCCAGAGACCCAAAACTTCGAATGGTTTGATTGTAATATATATATTTTTTCCAATTCGGAATTAGATATTTGTGAAAGGTATACAAATTCCGTGTTGGATAAAAATAGTTATGATATGTAAATCACTATATTTTTACTCTAATAATCTTTTTCTAATGACATTGCGACTGAATCACATACACATACTACTGCTCAGACAATCCCCAAGTCCAAGGTGAAGCCACAAGCCGAAGGACTGAATGGCGGAGGGTCAACCGTCTTTATTGTGAG
>JAUYWV010120581.1:0-11781 GCA_032274565.1 Nematoplana nigrocapitula
GACTTGGAAAAAGCTATTAATGAGAAAAATGAAACTATTCCACTTTCGGTGTTCAGGCCTCAGGGATGCCATGAGGAATTTTCAGAGGAGAGTTCAAAGTTTCATTCAGGCAGAAGGAAATCTATTTGAAGGCTAAGTGTCTCTCAACTTTCTCATAAAGCTTCATAAGGTATTTCTACCTTCCATGTTTTATATTTTAATATAAAAGTATTAGGTACATGTTCTAGAAGAAATTATGTAAATTTGATCAAAATTTATTTCCAAATATGTACTAAGAAATATGGGACACCCGGTATTCACGTCATAAGCTTAACAGATGTGTCCTTATTATTTAATTAATGTTTAACAAGTATATTTACAAAGACTATCAGTAAAGCAGTAACACTTCAAATTACATACGCTGTATATGTCATATATCTGTTTACATGTAGAAACAAAGAAAGGAGGAATGTCATAATACTGATGAAAAATATAAAATTTCTTGCAATACGAAAAACGATACCGCAAGCACAGGTAAATAAACAATTCACATAATAAAGATAATCGTTTCGGAAGCATAAATTAGATGACAATGAAATAAAACACGCCTAAGAAATACAAATGGTTTTTATCATACTGTACAATAATATTGTACTGATTATGTCAGACCAATCACCTGTTAGAGAAGTGTTATATAATATTAAAATACAGTGTAAAAATGTAATGTCTTTTTATTTATACGTATAATATTTAGTATAAATAATCTATATATTAACATCTATTCGAAAAAACGTAAGTTATCTGGCTAAAAATACACTTTATAGAGCGAAACCAGCGAGTATTGTCTAAGCGATGCAGAAACACTCGAAATACATATATTGTTTTCCGCGTTTTAATGTACAAAAGTTTCGATTTCGTTTCTAAGGGTAATAATATTGTATTATTATATTTGTTCTACCGTATCTAAAAATCATATCAACATCATTCCTTTGCCGTATGTGCTTATCCTACAGAACTTGATGCAGTGGGATGAACCATTTTGGAAAATGATATGCGTGTTATAATGCGTACAAATTATGAGCAGAATTCTATTCTCTTTCTTTTACTTCGTTTTCTAGCTCTTCGGAGTCTAGTTAAACTATTTCAGTATATATTTAAATGATTTTCAATGTTGCACTGTTGTTATATTATAGAAACCTATTGCTCTTGTTTTCCATTTAATATTTTTTGAATTATTTGTTTATTTGTTAATGCTTCAAATCGGTCAGAACTAACAGAACGCGAATAGTCAGAACTTTTCCCAGTGAGAAAACTTTTTGCGTCAACTGTTAATCGTCTACCTGGAATGCCAGGTTGCTTTTTTAATAAAACGTTTTCGACAGTATTATTGGATAGAATGGAAATTCTAAATGCATAAATAAATAACGCTTTTCATATGTAGGTAGTTTGTTAATGGGAGAGTAATGTAAATTAATTAAAATTGTAATAAACACTCTCCATACGTAAACTGGAAGTTAGTAAGAGGAATGTAAAATCTGAATACACCCTCCATGGGTAGTAGTACAATTGCTTTGAAAGCACTGAATAATTTGCTCGTAACAACTATTATCATACATAATACGCAAAGAATATTCAGTTCTAAATAAAAGTACTAGTAATAGTAGTTTAATAAGATTACATATACATATAATCTTAAGGTTCTATATACCGTTCGTTAGAAAAAAATATTATAACTAATAGTTAAATAGTTAAAATTTGTTAGATGATATAGTAAATAAACATTCCATGTTGGTTGAGATGGAGATTGTAACCTTACACTGAAATGTGTGTGAATCGAAGTCGAATCAGGCATTAGATCCCTTTCCCTTACTGGTAGAAGAATCAAAACGTTCTTTACTCGCACCCGTGAAACCTTTAACATCGGTGAGGCGAGCTGTTGTACTGTCGTTCGATGGTTTCTAGGGAAAAGACAAAACAAAGCATAATCGTACATAAGGTCTATAATAATAATAATAAGTTTTTTATTGTAAAAATACAATTGGAAGCCAGAGGCTGCAAGATGACACAGCAGCTATAACCACAGCTTTAATAATTAATTGATCATATTACAAAAAGAATCTTATCAGTTATTGTGGAAGAAGGATAAACATATCTGTGTCATTATGAGCAGTCTATCGGTATAATTACATTAAAATGCTACATATTGCTACAGCATGTTTTAAATTTGTCAATATATTTTGTCATATTTAATGTGGCGTTTCTGGATAATCTTATCCTATATTTAAACACTGCGCGTGCGCGGTGTATATGACACTATTTTGGTTTTATACGAAAGCTAGAAACAAGCTCTATTCGAAAAAATTCAAGTTATCTGGCTAAAAATACACTTTATAGAGCGAAACCAGCGAGTATTGTCTAAGCGATTGCAGTTTCTGGAATTTCTACCAGTCGATTGATTTTTATTGAGAAACGATTTAGTTTCAATAGTTTTGCATTGCGCATGATATTTTTCTTTAATTTCTCGCGGTAAAGTTAAAATTTGCGCGTGCGCAATGCTTGTTCAAAATATAATCACTGAAAGTGGAAAGCATTTTCTAAAAGATAGAAGTCGCGGATCTTCAATTTATTTTTATTTTTCCATTTTTCCATTACACGCAGAGTTAATCGGAAATATCTGCAAAAATACGTCAGATTTTTAAATGCAAAGTAACTATTTACTCCCCCCGTTAGCATCTTCGTGTGTGTATGTGTGTGCGTAAATTCTCAGAAAATTCGGTCCAGTAGTTTCGGAGGAGTATCGAAATATAGATAGACAACAAACAAACAATCATACATCAACATGAAATTAAACATCCCCAAATGCGCATCATCATTCACCAGACTGGGATCAATTATCAGGGAAATAGCCACGAATGAATGCTTCCCCGTCAGATTTTGATGTGGCCATTCCTCCCTAGAGTGGTTAGAGGATACTCTTGGTTATACTGTATATTATTTTGCTATGCTAAAAATTAAACAATTAAATTGTATTTATACAAGGATTTTTAATAAAGAAATCGTATACAAAGTTAACTAAGGAAAACAGTTTTGAAGTACGAATGGACACACTTCATAATGAGGGAAGATATCTAACTGAGTAGAATAATGGCTATTTAATTATCAACACCACATATGGCAATCGCAATAAATGTGTGTAGGAAAAATAATTTATAATGCCTAAACAAAGCAGATACATTATTGTAACACCTACGAAAATATGTAGGTTTTTTAATTTCTTCGATATATTAATAGTCATCACCAGTTTTCTAATAAAAATAAATAAATGAATAATATTAAATTTTGTTATAGACAGTTTAGTTTTGAATGACTCATTTGGTATGTGGTCAGCGTAAATTCACAGTTCAGAGTGCAGCAGAAAAGAAAGGGTAAATCATCTATGCATGGAAGAATGCTGCCAAGTGCAAGGTATAGAAATACGTGTAGATTCAAACAAATAGAGTGGCGGTTATTATAATATTTTCGGTAAAACGGCACTAACTTTACTCGCATGTTTAATAAGATCCTATCCTATATTAAAAACACCTACTACAATTGTATTATTATTCATTTCATTAGCTTTACACTAATTTGTATAGGGTGTTGAAGTGTTTGAATAAACTTCCGTCGTGTCCTTTGATCGTATACAGCAAATCAATTCGACACATTCGTTTCTGTTTTTGTCCGTTCTACCTACAATCTTCATTTTAGCTTGATGAGTGCCTCATTCCACATTCATAAAACGTGCCTGATCCTTATTAGTCTTACTTCTCTTATTCTATCGCATATCTCACGCCTCTTTCTCGTTCTTCGGAAACTTCAGTGATACTACAGAGATATTTCCTTTCTTTGCCTTAAAAATATATTTTGCACTGATTCATATATTCAGGAGCCTTACCGTTGTGCCGTGTTGGGCAACTGAGCCGTTCATTATTTTTTCTTTTAGAGCAGCGGCCGCTGCTTCCTGGTCTACTCCAGTAGCGTTGCCGTATGCCTTAGCCATCCGGCCTTCGACAAATTGAAGAAAGCCGACAAAATCGGTGTCACTGAAGCGAAGAAAATATTGCATCTAAACAATAACTCGGTGTACACGAACTCAGAGTAGGAAGAGATAAATCCGTAGATTTCGGACGGTATACTTGTGTCTACGAGAAACACGTTTTTTACTCTTGTTCTTATTATACAATTACTTTTTTCATCCGAGTATTGATTGCATGGCTATAACGAATAATATACAGTAGTATATATATATATATATGTATATACTGTATATATATAGTGATGTTCTTCGCTGCTTCTGCTAACACCGCTTCTCTTGGTGAGCTACTCACCATCCCTGTTATTGGCCCTTGCTGCTTCCAACTGCACTTGCTCGATCTTTTTCCAATTTGTTTCAGACAACCACGGTCCCCACGCGCTGATTCCATGTAGCAAAACTGCCCTCACGATACCTTTATACGTGGCTTCCATGATCTCTTTCTTCCACCCCCAATCTCTGCCTGCCAGTGCTCTGATCAATCTGATTCTCTTTTTCGCTTTTTGACAACATTTGTTTACTTGTTCATTAAATGTTAGCTTCCCGTCATAAGTCACTCCCAAAAATACTGGGTCTACGTTCTGTATGTTGCTACCATTCATCTTTATGTTTATCATTTGAGAACAAGGTGGTCGAGCACTTTTCTACCGAGACCTTCATCGGCCATTCACTACTCCATTACCGCACTATGTCCGTCGCTTCCTGCATCTTTCTCAATCCTTTATCCAGATCTTTAACCGTTTTCTATGTAGCCAGATCATCCGCAAACCCTGACACCTTCACTTTTACCGCTAGCTTCTCAAACAGGTCATTGATGCATATCAAGAAAAGTAGCGGTGACAAGACAGATCCTTGAGGTAGACCCTCGTTGAATTTCCTTACACTCCATCAACCTTCACCCTAGCCAATCTGTTACATAGCCAATTCTTGGTCCATCTCACCACTTCGTTTGCCACTCCACTCTCCATCATCTTCAACATGAGGCCATCCCTCCACAGAGTGTCGTAGGCTCTTGCGAAGTCGAAAAGAGTTAGGATTGTCTTCTCTCTGATTTGGATGATGCAGTGGATGGTGAAGACATCTGGTATTTCCCTCTTAAAAATATCAATGAAGCAGCGGGGAGATTGAGAGACTGAGAGACCCTCTCTCCTACATGTTGCCTTCTCTCTGTGTTTCGAGTAATTTTGGACTAGAGACCGAACACTTACTAATATTAGGAGGCGGATTTGCCGCCTGGTTGCTACCAATTTAATGATAAACGACTGCCAAATCGATGCTGATGCAGAATTACGGTCATCAAAAAGTCGCTGGGAGCATACGACCAATAGGTTTAGTTTTCTGAGTCCCCTCATCTTCCCAGCGACCCCTTTCCCTCTGGCGCCCCCGTAGATCTAAATCCACCATTTACTTTGAATTTTAAAGACTTGATGCCGATAATGATAAACATTTTTCAGCAGCAGGTGTTTGTTTGAAAGTATCGATAGTATTGACAGTAATTTAAAGTATTGTGTCACTTTATCAAAGTCATTTCAACAAACTAGAACATTCGAGTGCGATTGAGCAACGATGGAGAAAACGAGACTTCGCAAGGTGGATTTGCTTAGTAAGGTATAGCCTCTCGTAAGGTATTGTCTTTCGTATCGCCTTTGTAGAGGTCATTTGCAGATACTTATGGCCAAAACATCAAAGGAGAAAAATGCGTTTTCTTGTGAGCATGGTATCTTCTAATTGTACATTGTTGTCTAACCTGACGCAAAAGCGTACTCCCACAGTTGCGCCTTGGGCCGAAACCCAAGTAAAAACGTCTTGTCTTGAAGGCAGCTTTAACGAAGAAGACAGTTCTACACCTATCTGATCTGGCGTAGGAGTTCGCTCTGCAGACGGGTGCGTCAGATTCAGGAATTGGGGATCTCGTTACAAGAGCATGAAGGACAACGGTTACCGATCGCTTACGCGAGAAAGAAGGTCTCAGATAGGGAAAGAATTTACTCCATAGTGGAATACAAAGCGTGGGCAATTCAGTGGGTCATGCAGAAGTTTGCAATTTATTTATATGGAAAGTAGTTCCGTTTTTGTAGACGCCTCATGGGACGTTAGCTGATATACGTAACTCGGATTCCATATTTTTCCGGTCTTTGCTTTATTTTATGTTTTCATCTTTGAGTAGGCATTGTTTTTTGTTTTTCACGGGATCGTTTGCTTTTATTTTGGCGTTGATGTTTCAACGTTTGATCTCGAACGCAGTTTTTAGAATTCAAATCTGCTTGTGAGATGATTTGGTTTCGTTGGTCGAAACTTTGCAAAGGGAACCTATGCCACAGGCCGATTTTTGATATCGTTTCTGTTTACTTTATTCGTCAGAGATTCGCGGTATACGGCGAGAAAAGGAAATACAACGCGAAACGATAAGGCAGTGAAGGGGTGTCGTAACGACACGTGACAGTATCTGAACTCGGATGTTTCTTGTCGTTCCGGCGTTCGTGACCTTCCGAGTACAAACTATTCTACCCTAACAACACAGCGAACCTCCTTCCAGCGACTAAACGTGCTAAGGCGGAGCTCTTTTGTATGGTTGAAATGTAATATTAAACATTTTCCGACCGGTGTCGGGTACAGCAGTCATTCTCAAGGGATCCATAGCTTTTTTGAATAAATATATAACAGGAATCACTATCGATTCGGTTATCTTGACCAGCCAACTGTCCGTATACTGTATATAAACAATCCATTGTGAATCCGTCTGCAGCGGGGCGTGCTTGTGTAAACTCATTTCCAATGGAGATATTTTAGCGCTCATATTCGTGAACGTTTATGCGGATCTGTTCCATGTGAAGTGAGTTTATACAAGAACGCCCCACAGAAGACGGTTTGCTGATGCTTTGTATAGAATTGGCTGACAAAGATAACCGAATCGATCTTCATTTTCGAGTCTCCAGCAAATCGACTGATAGAATTATGACGTTATAGACGTCATTATTTCAGTGAAGTGCAGTTTTACATAACTAATTACATATTTAATCTTGATTTCTTAGGTTTCAATTCCGCATTATTCACTTACGAATAAACATATCGATGCTTCGAAGCATGTTTTAACTTTCTTTCTTCATATTATTATATGGAATTCAGATTATAATAATAGATTGATTATCTGAACCGAAATTTATTTCCAAATCTTCATTTCTAGTAACGACTGTGTGAAATCTAATGGGTAGGGCGTAGCTATGTATATATACTAATTATGTCTACAAGGATATTCTTGATATAGCGTCAACCCGGAGTTACAAGGAGATAAATCAATAATATATTTTTCCAGTTTAGTATAAATGTAGAATAATTGCTCACCGTTTCGCATTTCCTATATGGCCACGGAATTCGATGTCTACTCGGTTGGCGTCAAATCCTTTGGTATAAATTTTGCAATCAGTACATATCTTTTTCAAAGTTTTGTCGGTTGCCGTTGTGGACCCTTTTTTGACGGTGTCGCAGAAGGCCAGAAATTTTGTTTTAAGCTCAGCTTTACTAGTTGCCATCACATGTAGTGATTTCTACTTTGAAGAAATTTGGGGGTGATAATACTGAACAGTTTAGACTGCTGAATATAATAAACCCCACCTTCTTAGTTGCTGCCGGCACAAATGGCTGGATCCCCAGCAAATGGTGATTGTATATTGAATAAATCGATAAATAAATACTACTGTGCGTGAAATACTGCTGAAACCGGGTTTGTGTTTATGCACAGTGTATATTATTAACGGTTTGCTCTGAATGTCTGTTATTCTCTTAAATTGATCCGTTGTACGACTGGTTATTGGTAAGGCTGTGTAGATGCAAATGCAAAGAATTTTACTATACTCTCTCAGGCAAAGGGGAAGGGAGAGAGTGAGAGAGAACTAACTTGTCTTTAGTCATGGTAAAGCGGGGGGCAGGCAGAAAGCTACCCTGCAAAGGCGGAATAGCTGCTGATTCGATGTTCTGGAGAGGTCATGGATTGTGGGGGAAATCAATACTAGCGGGTGGGATGAACGTTATCGAACGTGGAAAATTCGTTGAAACTAGTTGCCTAGCGACTGTCAATGACAAGGCTCTGTATTACATACGATATTGATTCATAGATTAGAGGTTGGGAGTTCAGCAAAGTCCATATATTACATTACGCCACGAGTATTCAGCAACGACTGATTTTCTCAAATTTCAGATAGAAAGAAAAATTTTTGTTTATCAATTATATCCTTTATAAAACAAACACAGGCTTCATCAAAATCGTTGAAATATACGAAGTTGTTCAGAAATGTTTAAAATGTTACCCCAGAGTTTCAACACACTCATGCAAGCGCCGGATCCAGGCGAAATTAGCATTTAGGATTTCACGCTACGATAGCATTTTAATCCGGATTTCTTGAGAATATGTCCACACTGTTCCTTTTAACTCCAGAACTCCCAAAAAGAAGTTTACCTATAGAACTATCATGCCGGTCAATTGACCGGCATTGCACATTATACTTATACAGTAATGGTGACTATTCATAGTACAGTGGCGCAACCAGGGGGGTCCAGGGGGTCCGGACCACCCTCAGAGATTTGGGCGCCTATTTTACTACAGTGGCGCCTATCTTGATAATAAAGTTACACTAGATAAAACGAGGTTATTTCACACAGGGCGCCTATTTCGATAATAAAGTTGTACTAGATAAAAAGAGACAATTTCACGCATGGCGCCTAATTCGATAATAAAGTTGTAGCAGATAATACAGGGTAATTTCACTCACGCGGCGCCTATTTTGATAATAAAGTTGTAGTAAAAATAAACAGGACAATTTCACTCTGGGAGCCTATTTCGATAACAAAGTTGTACTAGACAAAACAAGACAATTTCACTCACGCGCTGACTATTTCGATAACAAAGTTGTAAGAGATAAAACAAAGCAATTTCACTATGACAGTCTATTTCGATAACAAAGTCGTACTAATTAAAACAAGACAATTTCGATGACAAAGTTGTACTAGATAAAACAAGGCAATTTCACGCTGGGCGCCTATTTCGAAAATAAGTTGTTCTAGAAAAAACGAGATACGATACTTTTACTCATAGCGACTTTTTCGACAATAAAGTTGTCCTAGAAAAAACGAAATACTTTTACTCATGGCGACGTTTTCGACAATAAAGTTGTTTGATAAAACGAGGGAATTTCACCCAGGGCGCCCTTTTCGATATTAAAGTTGTACTTGATAAAACGAGACATTTTCACTCATGACGCCACTTCCATAATACAAGCCATGTCAAAAGTGTACCGCAGAACTGGGGTCAGAAAACAATTATAAAAACTGCAAGTTTCCCCTTCGAAGTAATCCCCCTTGAGTCTAACGTACTTTTCCGACCTGATCCGACACGCCTCCATGCACTTCTGAAAGAATTCTCTGGGGGTTCTTTATATTTTGCAGCTCCGTCTTCATGGCACTTTGATGGCTTCCACATCTGGAAAGAGGGTCCCCTTGATGACCCCTTGAACTTGGGAATAAGAAAACAAATCACAAGGAGTGGCACAATATGTTCAAAGAGGGACGCGAAGACGTAGAAGACGACTCCAGGAGTGGAAGGCCTTCAACGAACAGGACTGAGGACAACGTTGAGCGTGTGAAGAGATAGTGTGTTGTGATCGTCATCTGACTGTTCGAATGCAGAGCACGCAGGTGTGCCAGGATATTCTCGAGCTCACGGGGCCATTATGGGGACCCATTTTTCAGACGTGGAAGCCATCAAGGAGAATTACTTTGAAGTGTGTATAAATCTTTTGAAATATTGTTTTGTGACCCCAGTCCCGGAACTTTTCTGACACACCTCGTAAAGTTATTGTACTGAATGAAACAATTTCAGTCATGGCGCTCTTTCCGATATGAAGTTGTACCGGGGACCAGTATTTTAAAAGGGCGCCATTATCTTGGGGTGTAAGTCTTCTTGGACCGCCCCCATTTGCGCTCAGCTCCATTGAAATTATTCATTTGTGAAATAAGCAAAGGAAAAAAAATTCTATAATACCTACTATAAATATCTTACTTATCTTCGTGTCTTGATCATATATATTTCTACTCGTCTGTTTCTGCTGTTATATTTTCAATGCACAGTATATAGTATGTCAGGGTAAGGCAGTGTTACTACAGCCAAACATAAAAAATTCGCAGGCCAAAAATTGATATTTGATAACACTTTAACAAGGGACACAAGAGAAAGCCTGAACAATTCTTTAGTCTGAAAACATTCTCTGAAACAATTTCCCAGTAGTTTGCTGAGAATTAAAATTCTTATAAGCTTCCACTGCGTGTAACGTCCACGGACTTATCTCCGCATTCATTGTGCGGTTGGGTGATTGATTTAGAAGTCACAGTAACGTCTGCTATTTGTACCTGCCCAGCAATTGAGGTGTATTTTGAAGAACCGACGATTACTCTGACATCACGAGGAGGATTGTAAACAGTTTATGACGAACTAGATCTTCATTGATATCTGCACCAATATCTTTGACTTGTTGTGAAATTCTACTGAGTGCTGCTGAAGGTTTTTCGAGTAAGACAAACTTTGAACGTGGAGTGTCGACTAAGGTCGATCCTATTGCATTCAGTTACATTGTTCCCCCATTGGTGATACTTGCGTTCTCCAGGTTTACTTCGAGGGTTTCGAACAATAGTACTGTAGCCTCATTGAGAAGTACTGGGATCCTCACAGCAACTGTCTCACAGCAAATTTTTCCTTTGCTATTGCGTTAAACAAAAAATCGCTCCTCCATCAAGTAGCAAGTCACTGACAAGGGCAACAATTAGGTGAGGAAAGCTAGCTATCGCTGACCGGACGTCGGGTTCACCAGGGAAAAAATGGCGTCTGACGAAGTTCTGTTATATTTCAAACGAAACGAAATATGGTTTATATACCACAGAAGCCTGTTAAAACCGAGAGTATTGATCAAAACAAGAAATCAATGAAAGCACAACTACCAAAGTTCAGAGTTGACACGACACGTCAATACTGGATGATACACTTTCAATATTTATATTATCAAACCATTTAAAAATCCCTGACAAACAGAAAAATCGGAAATCGCAGTACTTTGTAAAAAAAACAGAGAGATTAAAATCGCAGGCTGTAGCAACACTGGTAAGGGGATATCGTCGTTGCGTAGATGTGCAAACTCTTTCAGTTTTATCTTCCACCCACCTCTCCTCAGAAGGTAGGAAATAAGAAAAAAACTCCAACAGTAGTAAGTTTTACATTTTCTAAAAACAAATTTTCATTTCACTGACTATGGTATATAGTCAAAGTTCGTTTGTAGTACGCCTCTGGAGCTTCTGCGACCATGTTGTCGTAACAAATTTGCCGACCACACCGACTACGAAAACTAGGTGGAGGAGCATTGACTGACTCAGTCATTTGCTTTGGATTCGCAAAGTTTTCTGCCACCGTGTCCACGTGTTTTCGTGACCTCATTGGCTTCTTTCTTAAGAACGCCGCTGATATTTTGATTCTGCAAGAATGTTACCAGATTGATCGCGCGTGCAGCGAAGCAGACGTACGGGTCATACATGAGTATAAGAGTCAAAGCTTTCTTCCAGTAGTCCTAGGTAGCAAAGTAGGTAGCAAAGCATAAAAAGTAAGAAGGCGCAGATGGCTCAAAAAAGGAGAAACGGAGAAGGGGCATAAATAGGAAGAAGGCGCAGAGAGCGCAAAAAATGAAAAAGGAAGA
>JAUYWV010120592.1:0-20473 GCA_032274565.1 Nematoplana nigrocapitula
AAATAGATTAAAAGCTAATTGCAAATGTGATAAACAGTATAGAATAACGACAGTATGATTACCAATGTTAAGTAAATCCATGGACAGAAAATGAAAGTACTATCACATGTCTATATCTTCTTGATGATATTAATGATGATCGTTTACTAGATAGTGAATTATACAGAAAATATATATTTATTAGAGGTCTGGAACTTGAATCCCACAACATAGGATTCTGGTCATTTTGATTTTGAGAGATGGAACTCTGTGTATTTCTACTCTATGAGGTCCGGAACTTTATTCCGTGATACAGGACTCCAGGTGACCGGAACTATATCTCCACGAAATAGGATTTTGGTGACCGGAACTATATCCACTGCCTTAGTTTTCTTATTAAAATAGTTATTCTTTTAATTTAAATCATTTTAATATTATATTTATAGTTGTAGTATATGTTCATGTTATAATTAATTTGAATCTGTGGAAAAGAGTTTATAATATATTAAAAGAAGTTTAAATTTAAATTAGAATTAAAATAAAGTATAAATTAATTCTATAGCAGAATCTGGAAGGTGGCACGACAGGAAGGGATCTAGTCCCAAAATTAACTTTGCTGTGGATCGATAAAAGGACTAAAAGTATTTTGAAGAAAGTCAAAAGAAATGCAGAGAGGAAAATCAAAGTGAGAACAATAACTAGGACAACAAAGTTATCAACAATATGCAATAATAAAGAAAAAGTCAATAAGATGATGACTTCTAACATTGTTTACAAAATCTCTTGTTAGATATGTAACTGTCTCTATGTCGGATAAACAAGCTGGCAATTAATATAACAATGGAGTGAGCATAAATGGGGAAACATAGCTATGGGAGCTCACATATGCATCAACGGGGTCAACGAGAAGGGTCTCAAGGTATTGTATAGGGGAAGAACCAACTACGACACGAGAATAGCTGAAGCCATCTACATCAAGGAAAAGAAGCTGAGAATGAATACAAAGGAAGAACAAATCTACAATCTTAATGTGAGACTTTTGTAATTTACCTATTTATCTTGGACTTGGTAATTTTATTTATTTTTTTAATTTTATTTTTATCTGATGTAATATTGTATCAATTGTATTAATGGTAATTTTCAAGTGCATTTTATTATAAACTCTGGTAGTATTGATTTCTATCTCACTGATTTTCTGATTGAAGTTATTTGTATTTATCCAAGATTTTTAATAAAATAGCAACTATATTGTATTAATAGCTCATCTGAATTCATATTCGCATAAGAATGCTTTGAGAATGATTGTGTAAATCAAAAGCGCTCAGAAAAATATAATATTAAATTAAAAGATGTTGATTTTTTTATACTTCAGTCTTTATTTGAACTCCAAGTCCAAGTCCAAGTAACAAGTTCCAACTAGTTGTTTAACAATGTCCCCTTAACTAACAACTAACTGAATTTACAGTAAACAAAAGGTTGTATACATACATGGATATTCATAAATTCTTGGAATACATACCTTTTTACTTTTAGTTTTACTTTTAATCCAACTAATTACAGAAAGTGAAAGATATTGTCAATATCAATAAATACTAATAGTCAGATTTTAAAATTTAGCTGACAACAGTTAACAAGATTCTGCCATTTACAGTTCCACTGCTAAACACATACTATGCTTATTATGTATTCACATCTGTTACTTATTTTATTAGCTTTTATAATATTATTATAGTCTATAGATGATTCCAATTTTTTAAGTATTACTAGTAGTAATAGAAGTATTACTAGATAGTAGACGATAAATTTTCTAAAGAAATAATCTGAAAAACAAAATAACAACATTATAAAGACATACAATAGTAATTTAATTACATATGCTTTTGTCCTTCAGAGACTTCTCAGTTTTGAATATCCCTCTGAAGAAATAGTAACAAATTAAAAGTATTTAATCGAACTAAGAAGAGTCTATTTTTCAAAATACTGTATAAATGTTAATAACTCTTTCAAAATTGAAATTTTTAATTTTGATCTGCTGTGTAACTTTATGACTGATATTATAATTATGTAATATTTATATTCATGAAATACTGAGACCAAATGATTCTTGCACATAACACAAATATAACAATTACAGCATTTGAGTGTCAGCTAGAACGACAGAAATACTTATAGTCTTAGGTATCTTTCTAATAAAGTTTTGACCACCGACGCCAGGATTTGTATAGTGCTGCCTTTGGCAAGTTCTATATTACTAGGTCTACCCTATACTCGATTTTTGGAAATATGGTGTTGGATAAATGACTGTCAATTGTTGTATATACTCATATATTGCGAAAAGGATAAATAATAGAGTATGTTTTTGACGATGCGTTCACATTATCAGATGTTTTTCCTTTCGATTTGATAATTCCACATATATTTTTTATTCCCACATCTATTGAACGAGATCTTAGAAAAAAGCCATCGATGACCACGGGTTATCCTCAGGTCATCTAACTTGCGAATGTCGTGCCTTCTCCTCAGCATCCTTACTTCCCAGTCCATATAGTCGTTTAACAGGTGCTCAAGAGATTCCGCTTTGGAATGTCACCATCGGCATGTGTCACTAATTGTCGGACACCCTAACCCTGGGTTCATTTTCATTTTTTGTGTAGGCCTATATGTTTGCGGCCCCGGCCCATTGAAATTCACCAATCTTTCCTCTTTTATATTTTCTGCATCTTTTGTCCTTTGAGCTATAGTTGTTCACAAAGGTTCGGAAAAAAAACTTAACATTCTTCAGTCCATCACTATAATTCAACCCATGGAGGGTATAGGTATTCTTGGTGTATCTTTCCATGACCTTTCAGCGTTTTGCCTGGTGTCAAAAATAAAAAAATACTTACTTACTTACTTACTAACTGTTCGCTAAACTCCATCCAAGCTTGTTCCTTGCATTCCTTTATTTACTTTCTAATTTATTCACCGCTTTCTACCCATCTGACTCTATCTTCTTTGCGAATTCCTGCTCTGCCGCTCAGTCTATTCCTTTCTGCTGCGTCTGCAATTTTTTCTGTCCACCATGCTTTTGGGTCCCGTCGTTTACCTCTTGGTATCGACCTTCCGGCAGCCACTATGGCTTTAGTTATTTTTTCGTTAAGTTTGCTGATACTATCGTTGTCGCTCCGTTGACTTTGACTAAGATTGTCATCCACTGCCCTTTGGAATGCATCCCATTCAGCTTTCTTCCATGCATACCGAGTTAGCATGATACCAGACTGCAAAGTTGTTAGATCAATTTCAATGTTATCCGATCTTATCTCGAATGAAATGGGCACATGGTCTGTGTTTAGTACCTTCAGTGTGTGCCAGTTAACAACGTCTACTCCTTTAGCAATTTGCCAATGATATATCATTGTGTAACATCCAGTTGGCGATATCCCATCCCAACGTCTTGGGGTTGATGAGAATCCCACAAATGGTGGTGAGCATTAAAATCTCCAACTACTACAAAGTTCTCATTCCAGTCGAGCACCACTTCCGCAGCAAAGTTCTGTTGTCTTAGGTCATTCTTCCCCTGTCTTATCCGATTTTTTTGTCGAAAGTTGTGTTCGCATTGTCAGATTTTCATTTCGATTCTATACAATTTCTGTCCTATTTTGTCGAATCGAAAGAAATTGAAAGAAATCGGACGCGTTCAGTATATTCTGTCACATTTTTGTTTACGTGAACTGTATGCAAATATGAAGGAAATAAAAATAAAAATGAGTCAAATAGCAACTCGTTATTTTATCAAGGACTTTAGAGAATGTATATAGCTATGGGACGTAGCATCGGAGTCTCACGACAATAGAAATATAAAAGCCAAAGCCATACAGTATGGGATCAGTAGTTAGTATAGATAAAGTGGTGAGGGTGCGCGCGGTTTCGTATATTAAACAAGACTGCATCGATTGTTAATAAGGGGGTATATTGAACAACGATGAGCGAACAACTGCAACAAACAAAACAGAGAAAACGGGCTACAGAAAACGTACATACACTGATCAATACAACAACGATATATATAATAAATCAACATAATATTGTTTATATATGACTCTTGTAGGATTCTGACCTATTGGCATATATTTATTATTACTGTTACTATTTTGTATTAATATTGTGACCGTTTAGAGACTGACTAACTCTCTTTATTTTATGTTTCAGTTAAATTGTTTGTCACTCATTGTTTACCTTGCAATAAACGAAGAGTCTTTCTTTAACTCTCTGCTTATATAGTCTATAATTATCTCTCACTGGCTAAGTGTGCGGCGTAGTTGGTAAGACGTCATGGGTTTATATGCCGGAGGTATAGGTGGTTCGAGCCTCGGCATAAGTCAAAAGTTTTTCCACCACCTGCGAATCATTCACTATGTAAATACCAGCATTGTCGTAGGTGAAGCAGTTATGGAATAGTTTTATGTAATAAACCGCTATTTTGCTGGTTTTAAAAAATGTCTGTTTGACAATATTGAAGAGAAGATTGTCCGATACGCTCAACAAGCTATGTTTTATTCGATTCGACAAAAATTGGACGACATTGAATCTGAAGAAAAAATCGGACAATGTGGACGCAATGTTACACTTATACGCTTTAATCCAGTACACTTTCTTCCTCAATAGTCTTATTAAAATCGTTTGAAAAGTTGAACTGATCCAATATTTTAACCAAATCACGATTAAAGTCGTACAACTTTAGTATTGTTCAAATTCGTAGTGTGTGGACGCCTATTCAACTCATTCAACTCGAGTTGTACAACTAAAATCATATCATGTGGACGATTAAGCAGCATTAAGAGCTTTCGAAAATCATAATCTGAACAATACTTTAGTAAACATGTTTAAACTAAAAAATAATTCTACGAACTTTCGTTCACGATGTTTAATTTATAAATGCAATTATCACAAAATTCGCCGTATCGGTGAAGTAAAGCGGTTTTCATTAAACAGTTCTCTGAGCGTGTTATTAAATTGTTACCGGATTTAATCAATATGAATTTTAATATTGCTCTACTTCTCCGGTCTGCGGATTTAGTGAGCATATATGGTTCTCCGGGTGAGGCTTGTGTCGCTTGTGAAGATTAATAATTACTTACTGGTAAAATGCTGAATGTGACAATCTATGTCACGAAAAGCAGGTTTGCAGAGGATTCAGCAGGATGCGCATAATAGATATCTGATCGCCGTCGACTCTGCCCCACTTGTATAGAGGCAGTGAGCTGTTGTTGTTGTTCAAATGGTTATTCCCGGTCGGGAAAAAAGAGGACGGTTATTTACGTTTGAAGAGAGAAATATAGATTGCTTTGCGGTCGTAAACTGGCGTAAACTCTCACCAACTTAAACATTTGCTGAAATATATTCTTATTTTTATTTTCCTTTTACTGTTGCATAATTTCAAATTTATATAACCTTGAGACGAATAGCGCAGTGTATTTGAACACGCATGAAATTGTTTATTTTAATTTTAAATAATACGTAATTAAGAACAAAGTAATCATTTTTTATTTATTACTACTACTAACTACTATAAAACATATAATAAGAATGCTTGCATGAATTGCATACTACACTTTACTACAATGATTTAAGCCTGATACTATAAGACACTACATTAAATTAACGTTTAGTTTGATTGTAGTGTAGTACATCACTTTAAGTCTTTATTATTATTAATTATTTAGTTACACTTTTTTGTCAAACACATTTTATTTATTTTTCTAAAACCTACTGTTGATATAGTGTACAGACAGCATACCTACAGTTGGATATAGGCTATAAGGATCGGCAAAACGGCATTGGCATTTTTTTAGTGATGGAGGAGATTGACTCTATTATAGAGGAAATGGCAAGTTGGCTATGTTCAGTACTAAATATTGTGAAAGAAAGGAAGCTGAAATGGTTTAAGCATGTTACCAAGACACCAAGAGGAATTGGAACTAGCTCACACAATTATACATAGCCTATATAGTATATACCAAGTCATTAAAGACAGGGCTAACCAAGGAAGACATAGATAGTTGATAGTGATAGTGATATGGAAACATGGATGACAAATTAGTAATAATGGCAATGAAGACAGCTATCAATTTGTATCAAGTGTTATCTATCTATGAATATAATGTTGATTGACTATTTTCTAATAAGTAATATTACAATTAAATTATCTTTTCATCAATATTTAAATAGTATAGACAATAATAAGTATTATGTCTATGAACTAAAATTTATTAATACTTAAATTAAATAAACTATACTAACTCTTAATAGAACAAGTCATATTATATATATATAATTATATATTTGTATTTTAATTATTTTAATTAAATAATTATTAATATTTTAAAATTTATATTTTCTTTATTTCAGGAATATAAATTGAAGCACATTTGAATTATAAATTTGCAAAAACATCTCATACAAAATGTATTTACGGAAGAAGAGTATAACAAGGCTATACTATCGTTTGCTAATAATTGCATTTGTTATTTTCATATATTGTCTAAAATTGGGAATTCCAATTTTATTACAAAAGAATGATTTAAGTTATTCAAATAACCTTCAATCGATACATGAATCACATGGTATGTATCTTATAAAATTGGTTAAATATCATTTCTTTGACTTTAGAAATATAATAGTATTATATATTATATTTAGGAATATATCTATTTAAAGTTGAAAAGTCTATATATTATCAAATTGTATTTAAAATTGAAAAATAGGTAATTTGACCTAAGTGTGACAAGGAAGTATTTTATATTTTTGGTATTTTAATTTTTTTAAATTGTGTTCTAATTTTAACTTATTTTTATATAAAAGAATTATTACAGTGCAATATTATTTCAGAAAAGTAACTTGTTAACTTTTGAAAAATAATTATTTAGATAGTAATTCATAAATTATCAACAAGTTCTATGCATCAAATGTAACTGACTTATAGAAGAAATAAACCTATATGTGACTACCTGTCAATTTCACCCTAAAATTAAGATCTATGAGACAAAATATATAGTCATATATAGACAATAGTTTGGAAAATACTATAATGAAACTGACAATGCAAAGAAAGTAAACAAAGTTTAAAAATAAAATGGAAAAGTAGAGAAATCTGGCCAATATTTATTTACTATACAAAGAAAGTATAAACAATATTGCCAATTAAAAAACAATCAGAAATTTGACTTAAATTAAAACAATTATCTAAATTCTAAATACCAGTGTTTTAAAAGGACTTAAATATGGTTTCTTGTCCTTATGTAGAGCTGACATTATATAGTGCTGAACAACCTGCTCATATGCAAATGAGTAATCTATGAAAGTCAAACTAGTGGGCCTGTTGGGTGTGATACAACACAATTACCTAAAAAAACTACTAGTCTAATAAAACCAATATTTCCTAGTTTCTAAATAGCAAAGCACTTGTCATGTTACTGACAAAAACAATGTATTATGTGCAAACTATGCTGGTATTTTACCTTATTTACAGGTGCCTATAAGGGTATAGTCAAGAAATTAAGGGAGAAAATTGGGCCAAGTTATCTCCCAGTAACAGGAGGCTATTTGCTTCACACAATAGCCAAAGCACCCCAAATTACATTCTCTTAGATATTTCAGAACTACAGTAGACCTGGCAGAAGATATTTTTGAGGAGTGCTTCCTCCAAAACATAAGATAAAAATATGGTTAAAAGTATTCAGAATCATTTAGTCTCTTCTTATAGCACTATAATTTGAACAATTTTATTGATTTTTCTATTTTGAGAGAAAATTGCTTATTTGCAGAGGAAAGGCATATCACTGGTCAAGGTCTCCAGTTTAAAAATCCCAAAGAAGAACAATTGACACACTGACTGATTGTTTACATATTTTTGCAAATGTAAACAAAATTCAATCCTGCATTACTTTTTTCCCCTCAAAAAATGGCCTGTAATAGCACTGCTAAAATCAATCAAAGCACTGTCAAGGATGGTGAACCTGTCCTCCGCAGCCAATCAGAACTGACAATTTTTAGATCTTAAAATAGCATTGGAAATTTGGTAGCCTAGGCATAAACACGTTTTTGATATTAGTAAAAGCCATCTAGCTTTAAATACATCACAGCTGTTGTTTTCTAACATTTTTTGTGTTTTCTAACATTTTGTAAAAGCATAGAAATGAATAAATTAATTTAAAGCTGTAGTATTAATTTTAGAACATGTAGCTATCAAACTTTTGTACAAAGTTATTATGTCTCTCAATGAGACATCTCAAACACCTACTGTGATATTATTTGTGAAAGCCTCTAGGATTATTAGTTTATGAATTATGAATTATTATTCAACAAAATTAATTTATTAAGATTTTAAGGATTTAAACCAGGTGCTGGCATAGTAACAACATCTTTCAGAATTTACTATACTTGCAACTAAAATGTTAATAAATTAAATTTGTTGAATATTAATTGATAATTCGTAAACCTTTAAATTCTAAAGGTGAGTTACTTATATTATCGAAATTTTAGTAGGTTTCTTCTGCTAGAGTCCAATCTGACTTCTCTGCCTCGTGTAATCTGTCCAACTCTTTCCGCCGTGTGCCTCCAGCCTCTCCTGCCGGTCGACATTTACTCGATTGGAATCTGTTCAACTGCACCCCGCAGGCGATCGAGAACTTCCCCGACGACCACTTCACCGATTCCCAACGACGCCAGGGTTACATCATTCTGCACGTTCTAATCGCGTCCTATATGTTTCTCGGACTCGCTCTGGTCTGCGACAACTACTTCGTGCCTTGCCTCGAGTGTATCTGTGAAGGTGGGTGTAATAGTGTACCTCCACCCAATTGGCGAGAGCACCGAGACACCGAGGTTGAAGTGGTCTGTTGTGCAGACTCACTGCAGGTGGGAGAAGAGTGAGAGAGAGGTCCATGCGATGAAGGTTGGAGGCACGGGGGGATATTAGCTCCTTCGTGAGAAAGTGCGTCACTGAAGCTGCTACGAAGATTGAGGCAAACAGTAAAACAATAGAAGGATTGAAGAGGAGACCAAGGAAAACACAAGGAGGAGGGCAGTAAAGCCGGTAAAGAATTAGAGGTTGAAGCGCGCGCGCGCGAGAGAGAGAGAGAGAGAGCAGGAAATGTGGGCACCACTGCCGCTTTGGCCGGGAGGAAAGTAAGTGTAGAGCTGTCAGTCCAAATGCGGAGCTCAGTTTCCTTTTGCGCATACTGTTTTTATATGCGTCCTCGCATCTCTATAAAAGAGTCTCTCTGTGTATGTCCGTCACGCTTATGTTCGGAGTCAATTATCTATTTTGAGTTGGACAACAATTTGTAATCTTTAAAATTTTGAAAAAGAGAGATTGCACGAATATACTGAAGCCCTCTCGTACATGCATCATTTATTATATAGGCGAGAGAGGTAAAGAGAAGAAGGAGGGAGAGAGGGAAAGAGAAGGGTGAAAGAGAGGGAAAGAGGTAGGGTGAGAGAGAGAGGTAAAGAGAAGGAGCGAAATGGAAAGAAAAGGAGGGAAAGAAAGAGAGAGAGGGAAAGAGAGAGGTAAAGAGAAGGAGGGAGGGAGTGAGATGGAAAGAAAAGGAGGGAGGGAGAGAGAGGGGTAGAGGGAGGGTGAGAGGGAGAGGTAAAGAGAAGGAGGGGGGAGTGGGATGGAAAGAAAAGGAGGGAGGGGACAGAGGGAAAAAGGGAGGATGAGAGGGAGAGGTAAAGAGAAGGAGGGAGGGTGAGAGAGGAAAAAAGGGGGAGGGGAGCGAGAGGGAAAGAGGGAGGAGGACAGATGTAAAGAGAAGGAGGGAGGGAGAGAAAGAGGGAGAGAGAGAACTGAGAGAAAGGGGGAGTGAGAGAGGAGGGAGTGAGAGAGGAGGTAGAGAGTGTGACGGAGATAGAAAGAGTGAGGATAGAAGAGAGACAGAGAGGAGGGGAGTGTGGGGGAGAGAGAAAGAGTGACAGAGAGAGGGGGAAGATCAAGGGTGTGGGAGGGAGAAAGAGAAAGAGGCGAGAGAGAGAGAGTGAGAAAAGAGAGGAGGGGAAGGAGAAGAGAATGGGAGAGAATGGGAGTGAAACGGGATTACACTAAAGGGACAGCTGAACCCTGCGATATCAGCCGTATTCTGGCGCTCTCCTTTCAGACTTACAACTGCATGCCAGCGTGTGTCAAATTCAATCTCTGCATTGATATTTGTGTTTTTAATTACTGGAAATTTATGTATTTTGTCTCACATTTATAGATTTCCCATTCCCCTGCTTGTCTGCGTGGCTACTGTATATAGTTCAGTAATTATCGGTCATTTCACCCACATACATCGATTTGACAACCACCGGTTGACGTCCATATTATTTTCCATATATGGAAACCCCTGGCAATTGTGAACTGTTATATATTTGTAAAATTGCCTTATAGGAGCAGCAGTTCAGTCTAATCTGATTTTTCCCACAGCAAGTGATCGCCTCCATAAAGTATCAGTCTATCGGAAAAATACCATACTGAAATGCCAGCAGTCGCGAGGGAGGACTAAACATCCTTGTATTTAGACTCTGTTATCGCCTCATCAACGATCTATACCCGACCGGAAAACCATGGCGTCAACTGGGGTCAGCCAGATCATCAGCTGGCCAAGAGCCAAGAGAAAACCCATTGCTAGAGCTATATACTGTAGGCAGGGTTAAGTTTCACATTGATATATCGCAGAACCAATTTCTTTGAATCACGGCTTTTTGATAAATCGTGTCAATTTAAATTTTTAGAACAGCCTGCGGTGGTACAAACATATAAAAAACAGATATCATCAAAGTGTTTTTTCGCAGAAATTTAATGAGACGACTGCGACACACAGGTGGTGCCTTATCAATGCGACGATTTTGTTCTTTGGAAGCGTTGATGCATCCGCAACAGATCCAAGGAGCAGAAAATCGATACAAATACCATAAAGACAGCACGCGTCCCTTATCTACGCGGTTACGTGTTCATGGGGTTTTTAATTTCATTAGAAAATCGATTGGAGATCAGTATATTAGGTTGACAGTAATCTGAACTGATTTTTTTTGCGTAAAAAGCACTTTGAATAAGTCTCAACATAATCCAATTTGTGTGGAGAAAAGGCACTTAATCACGACACCCTGTCAGTGATATTTCCCTGGATTTTGCCCGTCTTATACGGAAAAGCTGACGAGTAACCTGGTTGCACGGAGGGCTCTCTTTAGCCGACAGTTCCATCGTCAGAAATCCTTCAGATATCATCTGGAGAGAGAGTGGAGAAGAAAAGGGAAAGGGAGGCAGAGAACGCGGCTTAACCAGATCGATCACTGTTGGGAGGATTTGATGAATGGGGAAGTTTTACTGGGATTTTCAGTTCCGCAGTATCTTCTAAATGTGCACTCCGGTAAATTTGGTTTGTGGAGCAAAAATACCAGTTAGTTAGTTCGTTTGTTTAGTGGGCTAATTCTAGTACGGCTTTACACTACCACACTTTTGTGGATCTAAGTCGAGGAAGAGCTGAATTGTGAGCTAAATCCCTGTGTTAATTGCACAAATTGACCATCCATCACAACTGAGGAAAGCCAAGTTTGCAGGCTATAGCATGGGTTTTCCTCGCAGTCCATTTTAGGCCAAGTGACAGTGAATTTAGTTCAAGTGCCGATAAATTCATTTCACAAAGGTGTCGATGTCTGATTGTTTGTATGTATGTTCGTTTCGATACTCCTCTAAAACTACTGGACCGAATTTTCTGAAAATTTGCGCGCGCACACACACATACACTGACGAGTTGTATAAATGGTTACTTTTAATCCTAAATCCGACGTATTATTTTGCAGATATTCACGAATAATTCCGCGCGTAATTTAAAGTAATAAGAAAATAAATGAAATTGAGGAGCCTCATCCTATTTGAAATCAATGCCTGATATCTTTTAGATAATGTTTTCCTCTTTCAGTGGATCGAAAATTTTACGAAGAGAATTGTAACAAAAATGTCATGTGCAGTGCCAAACTATTGAAACTAAAACGTTTCACAATACATTTTTTGAAAGCTATATAAATTCCGCAACTGCTATCGTTTACACCATACTCTCCTCTTTCTTTGCATATACTGTAATATGGTTGGAAAAGTTTCAATTTTGCCTTTGCGAGTGCGCAATTTGTAGTTTATTTTTTATGCGTATTTGGATAAAACGTCAACTGGTGTGCCTATGTCCCTGTTCTTCACTCGATAAACCGTATGTTTATCCAGATAACTACATGACAATCTCGTTTCTTGAGTTTCCGTCCAGATTTTATATTTAGGATGAAATTAGTAAGAAATTAGTAAGAAATGTCACAGGAATTATACCATATACAATGTATACCGGTATATAAACTCTTGTTCTTTCTACTCTTACTGATTGCTATGCCAATTCGACTTCCTATCTTAATTGATACACGGAACAGCTGTGGTGCTTCTTCTTCGTGCGGGGGATGTCGAAGAGAATCCCAGGCCCTGGCCCGGATCTCTTTGGCCGGGCCCCGTCGGGGCGGTGGCGCGCCTGACGCAGGGGGGGGGCGAGATTGACTGGCATGTAGTGCTGGGCGGCGGACCCCCTTAGCAAGTGGCTTTGGGGGAGGGGTCGCCTACTACTACCACGAAGGTGACATAATCAGGTGACTAACACGGGACTGCTGGAGTTCGCCCCTCGATCACGACTCCACTCCCGTGCCGGGGCCCACGACTTGGCGGCTTGCACACACTATCTACACCATAGTGTCCTTATCGTGCTAAACACCGCTGCAGCCGAGAGTAGATCGCATTCATCAGATGCAGCGCACGTCAGCTGTCCTCAACACCACCTACGCGGATGCAGTTTGAACTACACAGCTTATCTGTTGTAGCCCGGATGCAACTTTTGTGCATAATCGACTTCCACCGCGTTGACACGACACCGCCAACCCATGACTCCAACCGCACATCATCGTACTTAAAAAATCTTATTTTTCTTATTTTCTGGCTTCTTAGAGAGTTGGTCGTTGTTTGCGATCAGTGACGTCGACGAACTAGAGGATTTTGCAGGGTTTCTTAACAAGTTGCCTTCGGTGGAGTCGAAAAATATGCTTCTCCTTTGCCGTTCCCATCGTGGACACTTTAGAAGAGGTGGTGATCCGTGTTGTCCACCGCTCCTTCATCGCAGTCAGCGAATGTGGAGCTGTCCATTTTTTTGGTTTTGGTGGAGGTATTTCTTTTTAAGTGTGCTCTTGCCAACCCTGAGCTGGTGAATTGTGCAAGCTACTCTCCTGCTTAGATCTTCCACGTTGCAAGGGATATTTATGGCTGCGATAACAAAGGCCTCCACTTCTTAAGGCATTAGGTCTGGGATCTCCTCGCACATTTTTGGCTTCTGCGTCGGCTTGCTCGTTCGCTTCAATGGCGCAGCGTAAGCTGGGATCCAGTGGAACTCGACCTCCACTCTTTGGGCGTTGCAGTGTTGCAGCTTTACGAGGCCGCACTTGCTATCCGTAAGAACCGGACCCTCGTACCCCTTCTCACCTCTTCGGCCCTGTAGCTGGAGAAATTATCCCGGCCGATAACGCTTGGTGGGAGGTGGTGCCGTCCGACCACTCCATTACAATTCCACCTCTTCCATTCGACGTTCCATCCTGTGCTGTGCCATCCGTCTAAACCGTCGTATCCGCCTTCTCGAGTCTCTCCAGGTATGCGAGCGCTTCGTCTAGCCTTGCCTCTGCGGAGTCTGATCTTGTCGTGGGGCCTTCTGGTGACGTGTGGATCTTCAGGTTCGCGAGGGGGTTCGAGGGCGGGGAGACCGCTACCCTAAGGCTCGCTCTTCTCTCGGTACGTTTTCGTAGCCGCCTTCAATACTCGCATCGTTGGTCTGTTTGCAATGTTATTCAAGTGGTCCTTTGGATCCCGACGCATAGCTCTCTCGTACAGATTCACCTCCTTAGCTTCGAGTCTAGGCTCCGTGATTTCCAGCTTCGCTTGCACCTCAACGTCTACTCCTCTCGTGACGCTGCAGTATCCGGTTATGATCTTGCCCGCTCTGGTTTGGACCGACTAGAGCTGGGTTCGCCGGTCTTGCTCATGCTCGGCATCCATGCTCCGCCTGCATACTCGACTGCGCTCCACTTGTAGGTCGTGTAGACTTTTCTGAGGGTTTCCTCTGGGACTCACCAGGCCTTCCTGCCGATCGCCGCAATTTAGTTCAATCTCGTTGCCTTTGCTGTGGTGTCCTTGACGTGAGGTCCAAAGTTGAGCAGGAAGTCGAGTTTCACTCCAAGGAATACTGCTTCTTTGCTGATTTTATCTTCTGTCCATCTCTGAAGATCGGGACTTCCATGGAGTTGAGACGTAATGGCGAGGTCGTCGCAAAGAGATAAGTCTGGGCTTCTGGTGGCATATCCTTGTTGGCTTCCTCAACACGGCTCTCCCATGGGACAGGCAATTCCTTTTGATCAGGACGCGAGTGAGTGAATGATTCAATGGAATGTATGAACTTTCTGTTTGAATTTGGGTTTTTGAATGTTGACTTCAAGTATAGTTTATACTGACTATTTTTAAAATGTAATATTCTTCGTAGTCGCGCTGTCAGTTCGAAATTGCCCGCAAAGTTTTTTTAGCTGATCCGCGCCATTAGATATGCAGTAAAATCAAGAGCTGAATCTCACGGAACTGGTGGCATCTTGTGCCGTGCGGGGTCTGATAAATTGCGCCTGTAAAATAAACGTCAGAATTCCCAGCAAAAAGCTCCAACTGTCTCCCCAGAAACACTTACTATTCACAATCCTCAGTTTTTCTGCGAAATCATCAGAAAAGACTATAGGTTGATTAATAGATGATTGTAATATAAAACTGTCTCACTTCTCTGGACAGCATATTTGGCGAACTGTCAATGAGCGCGACTATCTGGAGCTGAAGCAGGGGGCGGTAGCGGATCAGGGGGATTTGCCGCCCCCGCACCCATATTAGGACATAATAAAATTCTTTAAAATATTCAACGCGTCCGCGAGCTCGGATGTAACCAAAGAAATATCACTTGCAATAAATGTGCAAATCGAATGCTGTCACCATTTCAATGGTAGCATTACCGAGCGCATAGGAATAACCCTTAAAAACGGAACATGTGTCTCCCATAGCATTTGTTTAATGACGAGCAGTGCGCTGTGCGAGGGTTTCGCAGTCGCGTTCGCGAGATGTTGACGCGCAGTTGTCTTTAATGCGAGCAGTGCGTTATGTCGTTTCTTCGTTTCGATGCACTCTCATTCTCTTGGCAGCCCGTGTCTGGGAGCTATTAGTTGATTGCATTTTTGGGCATTTTGTCGCGAACCTGTGCCAACTTTATAATTTAATGTAATTGAATTCCCAAGTCTGCCAGTGTTTTCATTAGTTAGCAAATTAATAAATAATTTTCAAATGTTTTTAACGATCGATTGTACTGGAATTATGCAGTATGTTTCATGATTAAGTTGTGTACAAATGTTGAACATTTTGTTCGAATCAGTAATGAAAATTTGGAGATTTTGCGTATATAAGTGGGTTACAAAGAATTGATCCAATAAATCAGTGCGAACTGCAATATGACTGTGTTCAGTGATGATTTCACTGCGACGTAAGGTGTTCTTCATCTCCACCCAATTTCATTAAGATCGCATGTGAACAACAGGTGACGAATAGTTTTGGTAGTCTCAAAAGAGCCTAAAACGGAACCGGTGGCACCCATACGGAGGAAGATTGAAAAGCACATAGTGCATGCCCTGCCCTGCCATTCATAAGGTGGGTACCCAAAATGTCTGCTCTCTTCGAGGGATGGTCTAGGAGGAGATAAGTAACAGACAGATAGATAGGCAATTAATTTTGGAAAGTTCTTCATGTTATCCCATTCAGAAGGATGTTAAATACATTCTTACATTTTTACAAAAAGTAAGTATTTGGTAATATCCCTGAGTGTTTCTTTTCCGAGCTCTCGAGGCGTTCCAGCAGAATACGCAAGACTTTTTAGACATTATTTCGCTTAGTCCGCTGAACAGATCATTTATCATTACTTAGATCTTAATGTTGTCAAAGACTCATTTCTTTGTGTAAACGGCTTTTTGATTATTTTATTAACCTTAGTTTTTAAAAGTGTATCTAACTCTCCATTTTAGCCACTTGCTTATTCGTAATACATCAATTACATCAACTTGTATTTTCTCTTCGGCAAACTCGTGCGACCGCGACAAAGAATCACACTAGTGGATATATTATACAGCTGGTTAGCAAAAAGCGAATTATGTTTTATTTCTCATGTACTGCAGTCGCAATACTAGCTAAACTTGGTGGTCGTTTTAAAATTTAGTTTGTTAACTTGACTTTAAGCAGTTTAGTGACTTTTTGATGTGATTGATGATCGTATGAGAACTTTCCCAAACTGCATATAATTTAATCTAAAAGAGGACTGGATTAGAACAGGTTTGGCACGCTTTAGGTGGGTAGTTTTGTATAAAAAAAAGCAAATACGGATTAGGTAATGCTTCTCCAGGCACGGTCATTTTACACAGAGTGGTAAATTTTTTTGTTGAATGGTTTTTTTATATACGAAATTATTTACAACTAGACTATGTTCAAGTATGCCTAGAGAAATATTCTAGGTCAAACGTTTCTATTTGAAAGCCAGAATAAACCTCACAAATTTCCTAGCGGTGCTGAACGAGTGAGTTCTAAGCTTAAGAAGCAACAAAGTTTGGCTTTGTTAGTAATAGTCGATTTAAGTTTTATAATATAAATCAAGCCTGTCTTGTAATTAGTTCTAAATGACTCAACTGATTTTAGTATATAATTTGCAAAAATATAACTTCTGGCATTATTGACTGATACAAATTATCATCTTTATATTTTAAAAACTCTATTATTGTTGGCATATTTGTTTTTTCAAGATTTTGCTTCTGGTTACATATAACATAATGCAGTTTATCCATATGTCTGCAGATCGACGTGACGCTGTTTTCACTGTCGGATCACTGGAAGAGACGATTTCAATTCCGTGAAATGCGCTATCATTCTATCGATATTGAGAACTCAGTCATTCGATGCCATAAGAAGTCTCTGAATGGTGAGTGATGCAAGGTAGTAAAACGCTGTTTTTATCTTGCGTGAACTATGAATATTTGAAGTCAACTGTTCGGAAAATAGTTTACGTACAAAAACAAAAACACATGAAAGACAGTTCGCAGTCGTGTACAGTCGGGTACAATTGTTTACAAGTGTTAGCGTTTGCTTAAAACTGCTGGGAGAGCGAGAGAGATAGGTGTTGCTAATTCTTCGGCGTCCAAGAGCAGAATGATATTCACGTCTATATAGGCAGATGAGGGGGCTGAGTCATCACTACAGTTCAATGCCACAGGGGGGGGGGTTGGAGTGGGGTTAATAAAGGCTTACTACTCCCATACACCTAGAAAAGAGGTGTCCTCTCTGTTGGAGAACAGTAGGAAAAGAGGTCAGTAGAGAAAAAGGTCCCCTGTGTGCTCCATATTTGTTTTCAAATTTAGCATAAAAATTACATTTCATGTTTTTCTTCATAATTGTCGTTTGAAAAAGAATCCTAAATTAACTTCTTCCTAATCGTGTGTTTTTGTATTCCTACAGGAAATATATGAAGGAAGCGATAATTAAAAAATAGACCTGAAAAGATTGTAATTACCCAATATATGTCGATTAAATGTTGTGCATAACTCTAATTGCATATGCACGTCTGTTTAATCAGGAGGACCCCTGTGCCATGGCCCCTCCCCACAATTCGAAATTGGTGCTATATACGCCGCTGGTTGCATTGTGAATAATTACGCCTGAAATTGTACCTAAATGTTCAATATAATATAATTATGATTAAAATTGTATACTGTATATAACTAAACTGTTTATTAAACTGTGTTTGATTTCGACGGCCGCATCCCTGTATTTTCCTATAAACATTCCACAGCGAAAGAAAATAAATTGTATCCACTATTTATTCAAATATTTTTAAATTACCAGCCACGACGAAATCGAGGTAACGTTTCAACATGGCTAAAGAAAGCATATAGAGAAAAATGAAAAAAAATTATCAATATTTACGACCGTCCAACATACGGCAAGCCCACACTGAACTGAACTGCGGACCACACGGTTTATAAACAAATGAGGCAATTTATGAAAGTGCACATAAAGAACATACACCACCACGCCAGACTGCATTTACCGATCAACTTTGTGTTGCAGTTAACCAAATCTGTAATCGTTAGATGCACAATTTGATTGCGTTGGAATCTACAGTATAAGCAGCCCTAACGATTGTAAGACTGAGCATAATTTATCTATATTTGACACCAAGCACAGAAAACAGGCAATCATAGTGTACTGCAATTCACATGATTTAACATGCTTGATATAGTTCACTAACATTTACAAACGGACTGTTCCGTTAGTAGTAAGAGTTCTCTTCGGTTTAGTTCACTCCTTCCGCCTTGGGGGCGGGGGCGGAGAATGAACCAGAATTAAGGGAATCTGGGTTTAGATTTTTAAACTATGTATATGTAATCAAAGGTAGGAACCACCACATCATTTAACTTAGTATCTGGATGATGAAAAATGTTTCAACTAGGCCCGGACCCCCCCCCCCCTGAGGAAACTCTAAACCCTTATACCATAGTTGAAGTGGAGTCCAAACTAATACACAGTAGAGTTGAAGTCTCGATTGATTGTTTTAATATAATTGTTCTATTGTCGATAGAGATGAAATATTTTAACGTTGGCATGACTCCTATAATGGAGGCGTGGTAAAGAGCGTATGACATGGATTGGCCGATGAGAGAGGAAGTTGAGAGATATCAAACTCTGCTTTTGATTGATTATGACTAAACAGTCATAATCGTATGTTATCCCCTATCTGATTCATTGGTTGCATAATAGAAAGTTACTAACAGATGATTTAAAGATACGTAGACAAAGTTGCAGTGGATTCTAGCTTCATATTTCCGTCTATGCGAATTATAATTGTTTAAAAACTTTTGTTTTTTACAGAATCGTCGATATTGCTATTTACGTGCAATGATGGCGCATTTTCTCGATTTTCCAATTAAACCTAAAGAAATCCAGCAGTACGCCCCTGCTTGAGTAGCCGAAGCGTGTTTTAATAGCTGCGTCCAGATTTACGGGCAGCACAGGAATTCTATATTTAGCTGTCTTTTCAACGGAACATCGGGTATAACGAAGGGTCATAGATGGATATGATTTCAACTGTACGGAATATAATTAGTCTTTAGTAAAGAGAGAGTTGAAACCATATACGCCTCATATTTCCAATTGTCTCAGACCCCTTAAATATACACTGTTCCTATATATAGATTTGCAAGGGTAATGTTATCGGTCTATATTAGTTTATTTGCCACGTGTAGAGACACATGAGATATTTGCATACGTGTCAAAGTTTTAATTTTTACGAAACATATACGGTTTTCGGCAAAGATTATGCTTCATAGGTAAACATCCAAGTGTAAATAATAGTACACTTGAATTAATAGCGTTTATACAATGCAACTTCACCTGTTCCATTCGAACCTGCAAGGTCACCGCATCCAAAGAGTTCAAAGCGTTTTGGACATCATTCTCGCAAATGAAAGGTTCTATGTGTCATTCAAGTTTTCAAAAAAATTAAACAAGTGAGAGTCCTCAGATGACGTGCTTTTTTGCACCGATGACGAAGAAATATACCATGCTTAATGTGTGCTGTTCACAGAGGAACCGAGTTTACCTATCAACGACGCCATATAATAAGGCAATAAACAGTAAGAGTATAGTAAACGCAATTTACCGTTGCTAAGGCCGCCACGTGTAACGTCATAAGTAGGTCAGCTAATGAAAGCGCGCCACATCACCGATCAATAAGTATGCCGACAAAACAGAGAGTGCACCACGTCATAAGTATTTCAAGGTGACGAACAGTAGTAAGTGGTAAGTGTAGGTGGTCTGTTTACAGAGACTACCTATTTATTACTACTGTTCGTGAACTCGACCTACTTATGACGCAACAGTAAAATAGGTTGTTGCTAGAGAAAGAGAGGCAGTAAGAATTTATCTATTATATACATTAAGCAAGCTACGTGATTCCTGCATCGGTCGGTCGGTCGCGTAACGCCAGAACACGTCGTCTGATTGGTCAGTTTGCTGACAGAGAGAGAGAGCAAGCCAGTACAACTTGATTCACTCACTCACTCACTCACTCGCACACAGGCTGGCTATCTGGCTTAAAGCTGCGCACAGTCAGCCAAGCTGATCTATTGATTTTCTCTGTCGACTCACGCGCACTCTGGCGTAACCTATCTCTTATTGAACACAACGTCGCTGCGCTATATGCCATAGGTAGAGGTTATTCGTTCGTGTGTTCGGCTTACGTTCAATGGCGGATACCGGCAGTGACGATGTCATTAATATCGATATGGCCCTGAGAGCGTCATCTGATTTCTGTGCAGCGTGTGTTAGGCGTTAGGGTTA
>JAUYWV010120593.1:0-11781 GCA_032274565.1 Nematoplana nigrocapitula
AAATTTGTTTATTAATGAATCAGTGTTTAACTTCCTAGCAGCATCATTTTCAATTGCAATCAGTGCAAGACCATCAAAAACACAAAAAAAATTGGTAAAGCCGGAGCAGAGCTCATTAGTCAGTCAGACGGATAAAAATAGAACACAGCTCATCACAATCGATTGACTTTATGCCGACAACGGCTAGCGGGCGAGTATGTCCCGAAATACCCTATAAATTTTTTTCTCCCCTAACCTTCGGGGCCCTTTGTCCCTTCGGGGCCCCTGGACATTGTCCACCCCTGTCCTATGGCTGTGAGGTCACTGCCAAAAACAATATTAGATTTCATTTATTAAATTTGTAGTTATATTCAAAAATATAAAATATTAAAAAGTAATAGTCTATTCCATGTATCATTCCATGTTATTAATTAATTTCTGAACTTTATTGAAATCAAATAAATTTGGTGGTACATTTATTCACAATTTTCTATCTTCCCTTTTCTCTAAGTAATCCAACTATTATCCACTTTAGTCATAATATAATAGTTATTGCTTTACAAGTTAATTAGCTACCTCTTATATAAAGGGGATATCAGGATATAAAAGGATAATCTACCAACTGGGGACAACTAAACAAATGCATAGGCAGATATAGCTTCACCATACTGACATAAACAAACATATAATGAATATTGACTTCACAAACCCTGCAGCAATAATATATACTTAAAATGCTTTTAAAGGCATTCCGAACCAATCTATTCAAAAAGTGGGACATGACAAACTGTGTGTATAAAATAGAAATTGTTGAAGCAGAAATTGCTAAAAGGGATACATTTTTTAAAGAGAAAAGTGGTGGCTTCTAAAAAGCCAGAAAACTAGAAAGGAACATAAGTACATATACCCTGCAGTAATGATATAGTATTAATATAGATATTATACAGAAAATATTAAGCTATGTGAATTTAAGCAAGCAGGGTAGGGATATACTCAATAAGAGTTCAATTGGTAGGTATAGTTTATGCTTCAAACAGTCTATTGACAACATAATTGCAGCTTAATAAAAAACAGGATATTGTGTTTTATAGGTTTTAGTGTACACCTATTACAAAAATGAAGAATAATGATGTAACCGTTTTATCTCTTTCTCCATTTGCCAATGAACTCCTGCAGTTTTGCCTTGTTTTTTCGCCGCATGTCCCTTTGATGAGCAATTTCGGGAAACCTAAGAGATTTTCTTCTCTTTTTCAATCTGTTGAGCACGACTTTCAAGAATCTCTTTGTGAAGTCGGAGAAATACCAATCTTTTTTCTTTGAGACGACAATTGTCCACTTTCTCTTTGATGTAGCGACCTGAAAAGCAATAAAATAAACTACAATCCTAGGATGTTAAAAATTGTTTCAACACACAAAAAATAATTTTCAGTCCAAATCAATTATATTATAGCTAACTTGATGCAGTTAAAAAGTTGTGAATAAGTTCTCGGCTGATTCGTTGATAAGTGGGTCCTCGTATATGAATTACTGCAGAGGGGTAACATTCCTTGTCTGGAAGGCATACTTCATAGTTTGGACAGCACTGTAGCTCGAGATATTTGTTCTTGTAGAGCGTATGTCAATGACATCTCCCATTGTGTTGAAGCTTGATTCCACCTGGGGGCCATGAAAACAGCTGAAGCACACTTTAGCTAATTTAGAAAGAGCCGGATAGTTTAGATTAGAAATAATGTTATCAATCCACCAGGAATGAGCTTTGAGGTCCAAGTCATGTTGAAATTCAGGAAGGCTCCCACCCACTTGAAAGAAAACGACTTCTCTGACCATGTTCTCCGTTTCTTCACGAGTGAGATGAGTCTCCATCAGATCACCTAGAACTTCCATAGATTTCCGAGTAGCACTATGACCTCTTACTTCAGGATCCATTGCCGACATCGTGCGTAGTAGAGGGGTGTCCAAGGGAAGGATTTTCTGCATGTGTTTTGCACCATTCAAAAGATCAAATTTTTTAAGTTACGAACAGTTGTATCTGTAGCAGAAAAAGTAGATCAGTAATCTTCTTGACCCCAGCACCTAAAAACAAGTCATCAATGGGAAGCTGAAGATCAGTATCATCCAAATAAAGTTCTTTCAGACGTTTGGGTGAGTGTTTTGAACAAGATTGAGGTTTGCTAAAGAAAGCAAGAAAAGGTTTGAAAATTTGTAGATGCTTTTCATGCAATATGTGAATTAGAGGCTCCCGCATTTGAAAGAGATAAATGTATTTCTTCAGAAGACCCAAAACGCCCACGTAAAAATGTGATATTAAGCTGATTTTCTTTTAAAACACGAATAGCTTATCATTGATTCTTTTCTTTCTGGCTTTTCCATCTTGAGTCAAATTCTTATTCTTCAGTCTAAGTTCTGACCACATTTCCCTAATGCGAATCGTTCCATTCACAAACACGTAACGATCTTTCAGGATTTGCTCAATATCTTCTTCGTGCAGCGGAATATCTTATTTCGGAAGAAAAGCAAAAAGCATCTCTCATAGGCAAGTTTTTGAGTAACATCATAACACGAGAGCCAACGATGTGATAGAAAGCGTTCTGGGATTGTAAATTTGATACCAATAATGGTACAAATTTCCTGCAACAAAATACAAAGGCCCGATGGCCACTTGACATCATTGTGGAGGTCTGATTGGAGATGCTCAACAGAGCGTTCAAAAATGGAACAAAACCATTTGCAAGCATTGTGTATGTAGTGGCATGGATCTCCATCAACGTCCAGCATGTTAAGTGCCATTTCAGTTCGAATTCTGATTTCCAAACGACTTTTCTTGTCAATAAATAGAGTCAATAAACCCAAATGGCCCGACATTAAACAATTTGAGGAATCTTGAAAAGAAACGATCCTGGGGCCCTGGTATAAAATGCTCCCAGAGGGCCCTGGTTTGAAAAACGATCATAGGGGCCCTGGTTGGTTTGAAAAACGATCCTAAAGGGCCCTAGTTAAACTATTTAGGAGAGGGAGACTTTTAAATAAGAGTCAATAAATCCAAAGGGCCCCAGCATAAAACGATTTGAGTGACTTTGAAAAAAACGATCCTAGGGCCCTGGTATAAAATGCTTCCAGAGAGCCCTGGTTCGTTTGAAAACCGATCATAGGAGCCCTAGTTAAACTATTTAGGAGAGTGAGACTTTTAAATAATAGAGTAAATAAATAGTCAATACTGTACTTAGAAATATAGCGCTATATTTTTCCATCAATCATGCCTGTTTTAAAATTTATTCTAGTCCCTCTTTCCTGATAGCATAGCCCATGAATTCGAGCTACCTTTTTTATTAATTTGATCAACTTTCTATTCCTGCTTTGTTTAGGACTTCTTCATTTGAAACGTGGTCTACACAGGATATTATGCGCATTCTTCGCAAAAATCACATTTCAATGGCTTCAAGCCGACCCTTCCATCTGGGAAGATATCCTCCAACATTCACTTCCGTAAATTAGAATGGAGTAGACATAACAGCGTATAATTCTTTTCATTGTTCCAATCGCCGTCTTCCTATCTCTCAATACTCTCTCCAACTTCTGAAATGACTGCTTTGACATGCTGTACCTTCTCTTGATTTCCGAGTCACATTTACTATCTTCGGTGATCAAGATTCCTAGGTAGTTAAAAGATTTCACTTGTTTAATTTTGACTTCATCGGTTTTTAGCTGACACTTCTGATCCTTTTGCTTTCTTATCACCATATATAGTAAGGCCCTTCCTCTTTCTCTCTTTCGCTACTTTGTCAAGAAGGCGCTGTAGCTTTTCTTCAGACTGAGCTATTAGTAGGGTATCATCTGCGTAACGTAAGTTGTTTCAATTGTGTCCTCCAATGATAAAACCCTCCAAGCCCTCCAGTTCCCTTAGGATCATTTCGCTTTATATGTTAAATAGATCTTGGGAAAAAACACATCCCTGTCGGACGCCTCTCAGAATGTTGCCTTTTTCATTTCCAATGCAGATACATTCTGTGTGTTCCCAGTACAAATTTCTCAGAAGTTGGATGTCTTTTCCAAAAAGATTGAAACATTCTAGCAAATTCATAAGTTCTTCGTGATTTACCTTGTCAAATGCCTTTGTCTAGTCAATGAAGCATATAGAAAGATAGATATATAGATCGTTTTGCATTTCGATGGCTCTTTCTGCCATTGTTCTGAACATAAAGATTGTATTTCGAGTGCTTGCTTCTTTCACAAAACCACTTTGTTTCCTTCCCAATCTCCGACATGATTCTACTTCTTGCTCTTAGCATTATCACTCTAAGTATCACTTTGATTATACTGTATATGGCTCATTAGGCTGATGGTTCTATGGAGCTCACGTTCTATAGCTCCTGGTTTCTTAGGGAGTGCGATAAAGATCGGTTTGCTTAAATCGTTTGTGATAGACATCAATATAATTTCTTTATCTTGCACATTAGCACGTTTGAGCATGACAGTAAAATAAATCATCCTGCTAGCCTTTCTACAGATATCCTCGCTGTGCGTGTCCCAAGTGGAGAAGTAGTTGATTTTCACCCTAGTAACTTAGCTGAAACCACAAGAACTGTATTATATAGTCCTCTCGATGAAAACAGGTGGCCACTGGGAAGAGTTCCTTTGAATGATATTTCAAAGATATAAGGATGGCAATGAAATTTTTCTTAAGCGAAAGATAAATAATAAAACCAAAAGAAAACTGGCAATCATTCATTAAATTTCATTTTTATTTTAAGCGACATGTTTCGGTTATGCGATAACCATCGCCATGCTGAAATGTAAATACAATACTCAAAAACAAATTAAAAAATAAACCACACCAACACATGTATATACATTTACTTAGATCCAAATTGGGAGAAAATTTTCAGTGATAAAACAAGTGATAATTTAAAACTTGTCCTAATTTGAAAAAAAACTAAATTTAAAGAACTGTGTTTTTTCCTTGTTTGTGGTCACTGATCACACTGAGATACGGGTTCGAATCCTACCCAGTACTGACGAGGGTCAATAATTCCGAAACCGTTTGCTGGTGGATAACTTGTCGAACATACATTTCTGAAAAAATAACTTACAAATATTACTCTTTTCATAATAGTAACACAATATCATTTTCATTTTACAGTACATTTTTCGTTTTCTGTAGTTCACCATGTTCAAAACATTCTTTTATTATTTTTATAATAAATATTATATAAAATTATTTTTAGATATGTCTAATAGTTTGAAATCAGTAGTTCACTCCTATATAAACAGTCTATCTAAAACTGAAGGCAATGACAAAGAAAGATGTATTGAGGTATGTATAAAACTGGTTATTTCTTAGTGTTTTTACTTATTAGTCCAAAATGTGTACTCGTTCTAATATATTTTTTCATTGTATTCATACTGCATTTTTCCTGTAGCTACGTATATTGTTTTGTTTGACAAATGGAAAATACAGCTGATGGTCTGCTGCCGATAAAAAAACGAGTCGTCATATGATAACTTGAAAGTATGGCTGTTTCGGGCCTCTAGTATCATTACAGCATTCTCAAGCGACCCCACAGCACAATACCTAATCAAACATTCTGCCTGTGCCCGGTTTTGATCTTACAAAGAAAGAAAAGGAGTCTCGCCGCTCAATTCGCCTGCACCCGTGAATGAAGAATCCACGCTGAGCATTGCTCCGCAGCTTCGCTCACTTACCTTATAACCTTACTCTTTTCAGGCAGCTTCACGATCAGCGCTTTAAAAAACGATCTCTATGACCGACCGACAAATCCTCTTCACTCTTCATTCCATCCGCATATCCTCATAGTTCAACGTCCTCCTCTCGCTCGCTCGTTGTTTCCCGCAGTTTTAGAGTTGTCTCCATATGACGACTGGACGCTATATAGTCGGCGTGCAGTGCTCCGCAGAAACTTCAATAGGCTCAGATGTTTGAGAGTATCTTCCAGCTCCAGACTGTTTCCCTCGAAACACCGGGCACGTACAGTTGTCCCCAGCGCTTCCTCTCGTACGCCTCATCCAGTCTGGTCTCCCACGAAACCGTCAGCTTAAACAAACATCTCATTCACCCAATGCGCCATCAGTACCAAATCCGACTGTAGTGTGATCCTCTCAACAGCATGCGGGACGGTCGAACCAGCGCCCTCCCCAAGCCGATCTGACTTTAAGTCAAATGTACTTTCTGCCACAAAACGCACACTACATCTTCTCCTCGTTACCAGACATAAACCGAATGCCAGATACAACAGATGTAATTGCTCTTTCTCCGTTCCGTTACAGCATCACTTACAGCGCTCGCCATAACCTCCAAAACTTGGTCGTGCCGCCACTTGTATGCTCCAACCAGCTTACACGCTGACGTGCTCCAAACTACTGGTGTGGTGCCCACATAGAGTTCTCGCCTTTTAGACGTACTCATTCCCTACCACGTACAGTTTACTGGTATTGGGAACGCATTATACGCTGCAGCCACTAACGACCTCAATAACAACATAGTATTTATAACCTTGTACTATAGTGTTGTAATTTCACATTTTTTTGACATTATATTAACTCTGTTGAATAACTGAATACATGCACACACCTAAAACTTAGTAAAACTTGCAATGACCATTCTTTACAATTTCGACTACTGACATTGCATTATAAATATTTCTGGAGTGACCAAAGTCTGAAACATGTAAACCCTCTTCAATATTATTTGGTTATAAGAATGACTTCAAGGGATCAATGAACCTAGCCAAACTGGGATGCACTGAACTGTCTTGGAATTCCATTGAACTCAAAAGTGTATGTGCAAATATTCTAAATTTAATATGAAACTTAGTGTTGGAATAACAATGCAAAACTAATATTTTTGTGTTGGTACAATTAAAGCTGTCGTGATAGATAAGAACCATATCAGGCCATTTGTATTTGCAGCTGCCGAATATTAAACCTCATTAAAGTCGATGAACACATGAGGTCAGGGGCGGCGATTCATTCAAAAGTGTGGGGGGGGTAGGAACTTTCAAAAAATTATTTATCAATCGATTTTTGCGGGCAAATTTCGAAATTTCGAAACGTCATCCGGACAAAAGTTCATTAAAAAAACGAATAGGTACAGAAATTTCGGCGACGCGTTTGTCTATGTATGTACGTACGTATGTATGTACGGAAATTGTCTATAGTCTTACAAATAAAACGAATAGGTACAGAAAATTCGGCGACGTGATTAAAATGAAAACACGGCGACGCGTTTATCTTTAGACTTACAAAAAAAACGAATAGGTACAGAAAATTCGGCGACGCGATTAAAATGAAAACACGGCGACGCGATTATCTTATAGACTTATGTAATTATATTACTGAAAAGTTCCGAATGCGTTGCGCCGCGTTTGGCTGGCCTTCCGGAACACTGTGAACACCTCCGTGTCACAAATGTTATCCAATTTGGACCGATGAACGGTACAGAGGGCAGCTGTATTGAGGCGCTACTGTGTCATTGTCAGGCTGAGAAGGAGCGCTCAGCCTCGCAAGAGGTCACGGGATATACGAGTAGGAGGGCGGCCAGCTTCCTCGTCTCGGTGAAGAGCCTCGCACCATCGCCCTTCAAAACCTCAACAACGTCGTTGAGGTTCCCCAGGTTTTCGTGATGATGGTGGAGCATGCGCAGCTCGATCTCGAGACCGCGTTGGTCGATCGTTGTGTCCTCTTCTTGAGGAATCTCTTGGTGAAGCAGCGCTCTCTCGAGGATGGCATACTGGGCCATGCCCGAGGTGGCATCAGTAGAAAATCGAGTTGCCACCTCCTCCAAAGCCGTTCCGACCACTTTCTCCATAATGTTTCGCCAGTGCGTTGTTAGGGCAGGCTCTGATTCTTCAGCCGCAGGGCCGGCGAGGTGGAGGAACGCGTGCCCGTGGCAGCTGTATAGCGTCAAGCTCCAACTCATCGACAATGGTCATCCCGCGTGCCAGGAGCTGTTTTACGAAGTCGCCATTGGCATTGTACGACTGAAAGAGCGCTTTCACCGTGGCGATGCTCTCGATGAGGTTGGCCATTCTCATCGACCGCCCTTGAACAATCTTGATGAGTGCGTGAAGGGGGCGACAAATTGCTTTGGCGACGAGCAGACCCATCAATGTTTTTCCTTTTTTGGTGGTGTGGAGGAGTGTCAAGGCGTCTCGGCCGAATTCAGCCAACGTCTCGAGAATTGCACCGTAGTTATCGAGCGTTGAATTTATGGCCTCGTAGCGCAGGAGGAAGCGGGTGGGGCACAACGGCCAAATCGCGCCGGCCAGTGGATGCATTTCCTCGTGCATATTTGGAAACTTGCCGCTGTTGCCCGCAAAGCTGCCGTGTGCTTGTAAGGTCTCGAGAGATTTGTTGACCGTGTTATCGGCTTGACAAGCCTTTTTCGTCTTAAGATTGATGGAATGAGCCCCACACTTTAAGTGGTAAGCGAGGGGCTGAGTTTAGCGCACGATGGCTTGGCAACCATTGAAAGGCCCCGACATCTTGGCCGCGCCATCGTAGGTTTGCCCCGGAAGATTGGCGATGTTGAGGCCGAGTTTTGCGAGTTGAGCGACCAAATCACCCGCAATCGCCTCGCCCGTCTTGGTTGGACAATTAGTCAGTGACAAAAAGTCCTCGTGCACGGTCAAATCGTCATCGACATGCATCACACACAGCGACTTGCCAAGTAGGTAGGTTAGGGGCCCTACAGGTGTGTGTAATCAGTAGGTAGGTAAGGGGCCCTACAACTGTGTGTAAGTAGGTAGGTAGCCCCCGGCTGTGTATATATGTACAGTATAGGTAGGAAAGGGGCCCATGAATGTATCTAACCTTTACTCAAGAGTTATGACGGCGAAAAATGATCCCCCTTTCGAAAACAACACGGAAAAATGCCTCTATCTGCCTTCTGAAGTCTCGATCTGGCAGCCAAAGGCCCTAACTCATCTCTACTGGGACACCCTCGGGTGGCATAGTACCCTGCTTGGATAAGAACCCAGCTTAGGTGGGAAAAATATCCTGCCTGGATAGGGGCCCTCTTGAGTAGGAACTGCCCTTTCTCTGAGACCCCCCCTGCCCCCCCCCCTCAGGTTCCGCGGTCCATGATAATAATTTCCTCTATATTTATATATCTACTATGACTATCACAGCCTGACTGGTATCAAGTCTGTCAATGGGCAGTAATTGGCGATAGAGATTTGCTGGCATATCGAGGTGGTCCTTGAAATAATTCTTTAAGCTTATTAGCATCCCCATATGAGAGATACGATCTTATTTATCACCAAGTCACAAGTATCTCACTAGGGCAAATGATATTTTTGACTTTCTATAATTAAGGAATGCAAATTGCTTACCGGTCGTATGGATAAAAATAACTTAAACTAAAGGATAAGTAGCACAACTATAGATGAAACCACTAACTGACCTACTGACTGATGAGCAATTCAAAACTTTTGCCACCAGAATCCAGGGTAAATCTGAGTCATGCTCCTTCTCAACCGACTGCACCTGCATCTGTGGTCGTACAGCATCTGCCATCTACACCACATAAATGACACGTGATTTGCTGATTGCTGGGATCGCTGATGCCGACATCCGCCGAGAGACTCTTGAGACTGCCGACGTGCACCGCCTTGGCATTAATTTAATTATATCAGCATCATCGAATCAAAATAAATGGCACGTGACACTCTACCCAGCATGCGGTTTCCACAATCAAGAGTGCTGGTTTTTCGGTGCCTCGGCACCAGACAGTGTCTACGAAGGCACCTGGTGATCCCAACAGCTGTCATGCCCTGGATATGGCCAACTCTTTTATTTTCTTTACGAAGTTACACTCTAGATAGAATACAATGCCGCACAAAGTGTGTAAGGCCCAGGTACGTCCCTATAATGCCTCGTCTGCATAGCATATCGCCGGTGACGCCTTGGGGGACAGTCTGCTGAAAACAGACACCAGTGTCGTGTCCAAATCCACCGCGGAGTTGATGGCCGCCATGAAGGAACTGGCAGTCGTTGCAGTGGCGACTGGAGTTACACGCGCCGAGCTCGTCCAGCTGAGACAAGAACGTGCCGAATCTTTCCGCCCCTTCGCTGCCCGCGTGCGCGGGAAGACTGAGACCTGTCAGTATACAACGAAGTGCCCATGCACGCCGATGCAGACAGTCGACTTTACAGACATTATTATCAGGGATGTTCTATTAGCGAGTATCGCGGATTTAGACATTCGCCGAGAAGTCTTTGGATGTCCTTTACAGAGTGGTAAACGATGTCACAGTCGCTTTGGTGGAGAGCAAGGAGATGGCCAGGGACGCATTACATGTATCCACTGCTGGTATATCCTCGTCTAGCCGAAGCGTATCCACACCGGCCCGTCCACCTCCTGCGCAGGAACGTACCCGTACGGGCAACTGCCCAGACTGTAGAGCCACGTTCTTCCTGTTCGCGGAAGGCGCTCATGGATGGAACAGCCGGCCTCACAGGCAGTGTATCGCGTGCTATAGAGAACAACGCAAGCGCCGAGGGGCCCCACGACGAACCGACCCACCCATTCTCGCAGGTGTCTTGAGTGTACGCGCCTCCATCGGCCAGCCGCGACCCCCCTGCCAAAGAGCCCCCTGTCCCACGAACCACAAAACGTCAGCGTCGGCGCAGACCCCGAAAACGCCAAACCACCCGGGCTTAAATAAGCACCCACCATATCTTCACTAAGGGACAATGGCGCAGGGCCCGTTTTCTGAACCACCCGAAAGTCCAGCTCCTTATGTCGGTACACACCTCGGACTATCAGGCCTTCAGACGACGCTGCCCTAAAATCAAGTCGTCAACTATCACAGCAATGGCTGCTACGGGAGCCCAATCTTGCCTCTGGGCAATGTAGGACTTTCTGTCCGCCGGTTTTTTTCAAAAGGACCTTATCCCAGTGAATGTAGGTCTTCATGCGGCGAATAAATCTCCGATCACGGTAGATGGGGCTATCATCCTACGACTTCAGGGGACACCCTATTGTGAGGACTCTCGGTCCGCGAATTCTACCTCTCATGGGAGGCCATGGCAGACTTCGGAATCCTACCGCCTGGATTTCCAACAGTTGGCGCCACGACACGCCCGGCAGAAAGGAAACCACGCCCAACGCCTACGATGAAGCAGCGCGTGGTTAACGCGGGCTGCTCAGCTCCACCAGAAGACCTGTCAATTCCTTGTTCCTGCCCCCGCGGACGGTGGTCCCGGATCGTCCGTCCACCCTTCTTTTAGAGTGTACCCCGCCAACAACACCGCGATGGAAAAATGTCTGCTTCAACACTTTTCGTCGTCGACGTTCAACACCTGCCTCACCGCCCCCTTCCATGCATGACGGGTCCTCTCGTAGAAATCCATCTCATGGTAGGTGCCACCTCTAAGCCCGTGCACACCCCGGCCTCGGTTCCAATACATTGGCAGGAGCGAGTGCACCAGAACCTCCTACGAGACGAAGCCTTGGGCGTCATAGAAAGAGTACCGTATGGTGAACAGGTCACATGGTGGCACCGTATGGTGGTCACCCGCAAACACGATGGCACCCCGCGCCGAACCGTGGATTTATCGCTACTCAATAAGAGCTGCCAGAGAGAAACTTTCGCCAGTGAATCACCGTTCTACTTTGCTAGACAGACGTGTGCCGAAGGAACACCTGGAAAATGGTCAGTGACGCTTGAAACGGTTATCATAGCGTCCCCATCAGGGACAGCGATCGTCACTTTACGACTTTCAACACCCGTTTGAACGACGGAGGTACACCATAGCACCACAAGGCTTCGAATCGTCCGGGAA
>JAUYWV010120604.1:0-11781 GCA_032274565.1 Nematoplana nigrocapitula
CCGCGGACATAAGAAGGCCAAACCAAAAACGGTATATAAAGTTGTACTTTGTAAATCGAGGTGGAGACGATTAACTGCTCAGACCCCAGTTGGAGTGATGTTTCGCTCGCTCGCCTCCCCCCCAATAGAAAATCCTGTACACGCCCTTGTACGCATACAGCAATTCAGTGATGGTATAAATTGTCTAACTCGGATAATAGTTCGCAGTTACTATCGATAAGAGTTATAATCGAGGTCTACTGTAATAACAAAAAAACAGAAAGAAGGTAAGAACAATTTTATAAATATAAATATTTGGTATTTTAAGTTTTGAACAATATATTTTAATGAGATTCCAAATCCTCGTCATACTGCTCATGATCTAAACTCAAACTTTCAAAGCTTGCGAAAATAGCAACAAACTGTCAAAATAATGTGTAAAATAACACTGTGAGGAAAACAAATTATTTTCTGCTTCTAAAGTTTCTGGTTGTTTCTTGGAACATAAAATGATCGGGCAGCTTACTCTGCTCTTGTCTGTGACCAAGTATACAGTACAAGGCAAATATAATGTTAGCCGTAGTATTTTGTATAAACGCTATTTATTAATTAACTGCTATATTTACGAAGTCGGTCCAATATAATTTCAGGCAGTGACATACCAATTGTGCGTACAAACTAGTTTATCAGAAACAAATGAAATTGATTCAAATTATAGCATAAAATCCAAACACAACATAGTAATTAACAAAGCCACACGTAAATGCAAATTCAGTAAACACAATCAATAGAATGGAAAAGCAAAACCATAGGGAAACATAGAATCACTTGAAATAAACAAATACATAAAAATGAGGCATGGCACTGTTAATATCTTTTAGCAGCACATGATTTTCATAAATGGGCAAGTAAAATTCTTGAGAATTGTGCGTTTTGGTCTCCCGCCAAAAAATTACAACATTTTCACACTTAACGTAAACTGATAAAAGATACTTAAAACATTCTATGTACTACTTATAAAGTAGTATACATATTATTGGCAAAACTCTTCACTCCGTTGAAGATTAACAGGCTGAGGCAAAAGGATAATAATGTATATTCAAATTACAATACTGAGTATAACAAAATATGACTATCATGGCCAATAGTTAGCTGATTGGAGCAGGATGAATGGCAGACGGGGAAGGGGGGAGGGAGGGAGACTGATAACAAAACTTAATAAAATCAAAGGTAAGAATGACATTGTCGTTGTAAAACCTTTCTCTGTAATAAAGATGAGTAAAATTCACACAGGCAAGAAAAATTCACATAAATTCGATAGATTCATCTAACAGTAATAGACTATCACTCTTCAGAGTGCTTATAGAGACGTGTAATTTAATACTCGGATCTCGGTCATTCTTACCCACATTTTCACGAAAAATAATTCTCAAAAAATGAATACAATGTAAATGTATTTTTAGACAAAATTTCATCACAACAACTGCTAAAAAAGACAAAAATAGAAGTAGACTCCAAAAGAGACACAAAATGATCCAAGAACAAAAAGGAACCATGGATGGAGACTGACGCGCCTATTTTAACAGCAACCTCAATACAATTCAATGCACGGAGCGGCCGAGTAAGGACAATTACATAATGTTTCAGTCCTACGACCAAGAAAAACAACCAACAGGCGAAAAAACAGTTAGAAATACCAATCAACAAAGCGAATAAATTTATCAAACCTGATATCTGGGAGAGAGGATTACCACAAAAAATACAAAATTCAGACACCTTGGATATACAGCACCAAAATATAGATCACATTGAGACGATAGAGGATATACGGGAGAAAAGCAACATGAGATATCAGAGCGGCAAATTTTCCCCCACAGTAACAAAATGTAAAGTTAATATATTTATTACTTGTCAGTAGTATATAAGTTTTTATTTTATTTTTTCTATTGTAACAACAAAAACATTTAAGTCTCCAATCGCGAGGATAATTTTGGCTGTCCAAAATTATCGGATGAACACTTTACGAAAATATAGGAATGGCCACGTATTCCTTCTTCAAAATAAACAACTCGTTGGACAAAAAATTTTGGAAAATCTGCAATGGATCAAAATATTATCCATTGGCAACGATATGCTGCATCTTTAACATATCAATCATACTCTGACTAACCAACAACATAACCGGACTCAGAGTTGATCCTTGTTGGATTCCCCCAATATGGAATTTCACACTATACCTAGTCCTTTGATGGAAGAAACAGATGAGAAAAGGGGTGAACATCGTGCCGCCGAGATTTCCCCTACTCACTTTCTTTTCTAATATATAACAAAAAATAACAATTACTACAGCGCAACAATTTGGAACAAAAACAGTCCCAACTGGATCGAAGGCCAGGCAGGCGGGGGCGCGGGAATCGTAACATCTGGGTACAAAAATCATCTGACGAGTGTACATGGCAGGAAAAGAAACAAGGGGAAACAAGACGTGAACAAAGACACCACAACCGAGTCAAACTCCTCACAGAGATTTGGTGTATAATACAGTCAGACGTCCATAGAGCAGCAGCAACTGTGCGATGAGAGCTGAATGGCTATTTCGCTTCGGCCCAGTAGGTATCTCGACAGGATCTCTTCATCAGGGGTTCTCCACCGCTGGTAACCGGAGACGAGCAGACTGGAAGACCGAGAAAATCTAGAATATTAGCTGGTATACACTATTCCCCATGTTTCATTCAATTAATCATATAACATCAAATGCGTTAATTTGTCAAAACAATAGTAGTACGAGGTAAACAATCTGTTCTAGCCTACGATGTCAGAAGCCTCTCGGCCGGCCAGTGAGCCCAAAGTTTTAACTCTTATCATAAGTATGTAATGTCTTCTATATTTTGATCCAAAACCTAATTTCTTGCTTTTCTGTATTTGGTCTCGCCGGCCGGTCCAGAGGCTTCTGATAACGTCAGGCCCCTTTCATATTATAAATCAATTCTATTCACTGAATAGAACGAGTCAACAAAAATATTGCAATCTGTCAAAATTGTCCTCAACTGAACACTTTTATACACTGAATAGAATGAGTCAACAAAATATTGCAATGCGTCAAAATTGTCCTCAATGTTATCGCTTCTCCTTTATGCACAGATGTTAGGTCTCGGCCGGCTGGAGGACGGCCGAGAATAACGTCCATGTTCGTTGACCGATTTTCTCCTTCCCTTCTCCAAAATCTTCCCTATCCCACGATCTCTCACTCACTTTCTATATTTCTTTCCATATCTCTGTATCTCTTATTCACACTCTGATCGACATTCACTCTTCTTCGTCCTGCACGCCACGGCGGACGGCCCTAGGGCCGGGCCCGTGGGAGAGGATCGACCGGGGGTCCTCCCACTCCACCCACCTCAGGTAGGTCAAAATCTTGGGTGCAGGATATCTTCGAGCACCGCAAGGAGTCCCCACTCGCACTCCCTGCACCGGGGTTCTTCATAACTTGAACATTGTGCCAGTAGGTGCTCCACGGAGTCCTCTTGTCCGCACTCTGGGCAGTATGAGCTCGCAGCTCTGCCGATCCGGAACAGTGTGCGCGCGTAAGCGGGCATTTGCCTGTTCGGCGTTTGGCAATGAATCTCTCCTGTCCAACGAGTCCAATTCAGGTGGGGGTGTTTCGCCGCACGTGCCTGGACCCACTCCATTGCTTTCTGGTGAAGAACTGTTCTTGCTGTTCCCAGCTCCATTTTTAGCTGTCCTGTGGGTAGTGCGGCGGCGTCGTTGGCGAGTCAATCGCCTGTTTCGTTGCCGTCCAGGTCGGCATGCCCGAGCACCCATTGTAGATCGATGTTGGTTGACTCTGCATGTGGTCGCAGTCCTTTCCAGACCTCTCGTGAGAGCACTATCGGATGATGTTCTGGGTCACTTGCCACTCTCCATCTGCACCCCTCTCTCTTCTCTCTCATTTTCTCTATCCCATTCCGTCTTACCCCCTATCTCTTTCTATCCACCTTAAAGTCACCTATTAATATCCTAGTTTTCTTCCACTGTACATACTTTTGTTCACCTTACCTCCTCTTAAACTTGTATACCCCACTATCAATCACACCCTCTACCCCTCACTGCGCTTTTTATCTCTCATTTTTATAACATTCTAATTAGTTGCGTTGAGAATGTTTTAAGAAATTTCATGGAAACTGACCATTTTTTGAAGGTGTGTTTTAATACTTGATCTCATCATAGAGCGTATCACAATAAATCCAAAGACTACTAGAATATCAGGAGGGTCAACTACACTTTTAGTGATAGCTTAACCACGAGGCCGATTATTTACCCGCAATAAAAAAAGTTAATCACATTCATTGTTACTTAATCAAAATTTTGAGAGGAATCGAAACTGACCATTTTAAAGGCAGCTTTTAATGAATCAAAATTTGGAATTTTTGCGGAAACTTTTACTCAAAATAAAGTTTTTGGCCATTAATTAGTACATGAGTAATTTACTTAAATTTATTTATTTTTCATATTGTTCCGCATTTTGTTCCCCGTTGCTATTAACATGCTATAATTGTATAATAAGAGCTGTCTAAAGATTGGTGAAAATGAGTTCACTACTTAGACGGATATAAGTGTTAGTCGAATGAAAAATCGATATTATCAAAGCGTTTCAGTAAAATATACCTGCCGCAAAACGTTTTTCCTCAAAAGTGACCTTGAACATCAACCGGAATGATGGGTTATATTAGTTTTCTGGTTTTCTGTACTCACGCAGTCCACAGCATCTGCAGTAAAACCAGTTGACTATACTGGTCAGTGCTTCAGCATTTTTCACGCCTTGCTGCCCAAAGGCCTCTCTGTGGGAGGAAATTTCCATCCGACTGTCAGGAATCAGGCCGCTCACTGCCTATTTCAAGCTGTTCATTGTCCCTTTTCTGTGGCTGATGCTCCTACTTTCCTTCAGATGCAGTAGGTGGAGTTGCAGTGCAAAGCCAAACCAAAATAAAAGTTCCGTATCTCCTCTCCTATTCCGTTCTTTCGTGAGTTTCCCCTCATATCCTAAACATGTTCAGCAGTATATCTACTGTTGAGAACAGCTGTTCTCCAAAGTGAAGCTATTTGACCGCCATCTCAGCGACATTCTTCGCTTGTCTGCTACACCTGTCAAGCCGTACTTCGAACCTCTGTTTTATTTTCGTTAGTACTTTTATCTATGAATTATGTATACACCCACATAAAATACACTTCTAAGAGTCAGTTTTCGGTCCTCGACCTATCCCCGGAAGTACTATCCGGTCCGCCTATGATCTATCTGGTCGCACATCCAAATCTTTGCTGCTGTCCCATCCCACTGGGTGGTGGTCTGCTTCCTGTCCATCTCTCCCCCGCTCTTATTTCTAACATGCGTATATGAGAAAATCAATTTCTTCGGAGCTGATAACAAAAGTAACAATTTCCATTGTGCGATCCCTATAAAATGATATTCCGCAGTCTCGTGGACAACGTAGAAGAACACCGGCATATATCACGGGCAAAGTATTAGGATCGAAATTCTTCACCATCTTGCCGCCTGGCTTCCACCGACAATCCGCAGACACCTCGCAACCAGATGTTGAATATTTTCTTCTTTCTTATGTATAGACGCTATTTCCCTAAAAAATGTAATTTCATTCTTCACTGATTCTATTAGACAGTAGTCTTGAAAAGTTAAATTTTCCACAAAGAAGAAGCAACCACTCATCGTTGAAGAAAGAATATCTCTAACCGGCATGAAACGCAGCAGATCCATTTTGAACAATGTGTGGGAAGAGGAGACAGTAGAGCATCAACTATGCCTATGGCCCAAATGGGACAGCGCGTGAGACCGGGCATGGAGACATACAATAGGCACAAAAACGGTACTCCGCGAGCCAAGAAAAACGGGAGCTTTTTAAGGAAATTGCGGGTTTGACGGCGCTGTTCAGAGTCCGACAATATCTCCAAGGACAGAGGAAGACATGATATAAAGAAAAAATATCTCAATAACATGGTTTTCAATATGACCCCATATCATTGAGTCTGTGTTTCGTGTGGTAGAAGGATGCCGAGGATCCCTATAAACGCCACCTGTCCGACCGAGCCACCCGTCGTTCGTTATCTCTATGGAGCTCCATGCAGCCGCCTTCTCGAGGCGGGGGCATCCTGCTCGGACAGGCAAAGTGCTGCATTCCCTCGGACCTCCTACGGTTTTTTTCTTTTCTCTTCTCTCTCTTTTTCACTTACTTTTACTCGCTTTTTTATTACATTTTTCTTTCTTTTCTCTATCTCCTCTTCTCACTCTCTCACTCTCTCTCTTCCATCTTTTCTCAGTCTTTTCCATTTTCCTTATCTTTTTACTCCCTCTCTCTTTTCCCTCTCCTTTCTCTCTCTCTTCTCTTTTCTCTTGTCACTCTCTCTTCCTTCTTTTCTTATTCGTTTCCCCTCTTTTTTCTCTCTCCTCTCTTCTCACTCTCTCTTCCCACTTTTCCATTTTATCTCTTATTTTTACTCTCTCTTTTCTATCTCTTTCTTTTCCTCTCCATAGCTTCTTTTCTCTCCTCTCTCTCTCTCTCTTTCTTTCTTCTCACTCTGTCTTCCCTTTCCCTCTCTTTCCTTTCCTTTCTTTTCTACCTCTTTCTTCTCTCTCTTCCCTCACTTTCCTTTATTCAATCTTTTCTACCTCTCTTCTTTTCTCTCGTCTCTTTTTCTTTCTTCTTCTCTCCTTTCTTCTCTAGTCTGTTTACCTTTTTCTCTTTTTCTTTCTTTTCCCTCTAGTTTATCTCTCTTCTCTTTTTTTTTACTTTTCTTTACTACCTCTCCTCTTTTTTCTCTACGCTTTTCTTTTTCAATTTCTCTTCCCTCTACATTATCCCTCCTCTTTTCCTTTTACCAGTGCTGTCACTCGATTTCACAGAAATTATAAAGCAAGCTATGAAAAACACAGAAACAAAAGTCATTAACAGAAAAGGGCCGACGTAGTAGGCAAATTACTAAAATAAAATGCGAAATTTTCTATAATAACGTAATACATGGTCTGGTAGAAAACTCATATATTTTACAAGGCAATTTATCTATCGTAAGTCTGCGAAGTTAGGCAGCGGTAACAATGTCTTCATAGAGCTAATGTGTTATCGTTTTTTCTTTAATGTTTTAATGTCTTATTGGGTTTTTTAAGGTATCATCATGATTTGGACCGATGTCAAATTGTGCAATTGTAAACAACGGTGCTTTTTTTTATCTTAACATTTTTTTACAATAATAGTAAAATTTCCGGCTCTTTTGATTCTTTGAAAAACAAAAACATCTACGAACAATCAGATGGAAACGCAGGCCAATACTAAAACGCTAGCAATAACGAAGGTGTAAGAAAAAAACGCAACTGCGTTAAAAACGTAGGGAGTGGCAGCACTGCGTTTACACTATCTGTTCTCACCCACCTTTTGACCCCGGAACACGATGCTGTCCGTTGACACTGAGGTCCAGCTGTTGCTGGCCCGAGAAGGCAGCTATGCTCCTGTAGCTCTGCTGGATGGAGGTCGTCAAATAGTTGGCGGCAGTCGCGTAGGCACCCGAGCCAGATGACGTCATATCGAGGGGATCCGCCGAGGCTGAGGAGGAGCCGGAGGAGGAGGAGGAGGAGAAGAGGGCGGAGCGTTGTTGGTTGCCCACTCCGGTCACGGTGATCGATGGCGGTGGTTTGATGTCCGCCAGACTTGCCGGATGTGCCCAGTGGGGAAAGCTGGCATCCAGAGGGGCACCACCACCGCCTCCTCTGCCACCACCGCCTGGATGGGCAACCGAACGAAGAACACTTGTGCAATCAGACAGACTGCGGCCAGAAACCGCATGAAGCACAACACCGACAATACTACTTCCCCAACTGACAGTAAGTAGTACACTTTAAATTCTTTCTTAAATATACAGAATAAATCAACAACCAACATAAACACACAGAAAATTTACCATTTAGAAAACAGATTTTAAGAGCCGATATGAACCAGACATATGACCTAGTTAATGGACTTTTCCCTTTGAGAAAAATATAATTATTAATGTCAACTTTCGGAAAACAAGAACCGACAAGTACAATGATGTGTCCTCGTCCCCTCCTTTCATTCCTCCCAATAATGCCTGTATGTTTACCAGTGTAACAATTCCGCATTTGGTCGTGTGTTTGTGTCAAGTTCCATTTCAGGCGAACGGTACTCGGTTTGGCGGCCGAGAGAAAAAGAAGATTGTCAGCACACGCGCCCACAACGAAGCAGTGAACAGCACCCACCCACATACACATTGGCGTCAGAAACCTTTCTGTCGACCCTCAACGCATGAGCGAGACGCGAGGAGTGAAAGAGAACTAGACGCAATTGATTTAGCATTGCATCACTGCCACGTTCATTCGACGGCAGACAGCCAGCAACGTTTGACAGTAATCACGGCCCAAGCCTAAACCGGTAACCCTATCAAAAACCAAAATTTGACACGATATTCCCCCCCCCCCATCACAGGATTTTGTGTCAAATTTTACATTCATAGGCGCAGCCGTTTTTAGGCGTGGCACAGCATGGACATTACGAAATTAATAATATAGATACCAAGTTTCAACAAACACCAATCTCAAATTTCTGAAAAATTCGACTTTGAACATAAGCATGACGGACCGACATATTAAATAAAGACATTCAGACCCTTGTATAGAGGTGCGAGGACGCATCTGAAAGTTGATCCAATTTTTCAGGAGATATACTTTATCGGAATTCCACGGAATAAGCATTCTTCAAATGGACATTCCAATTAACGTAGAACACAGATAAACCATTGAGTTGACGGTAGAACAATTCCTGGGATGTCCCAAAATTTGTAAAATGTATCGAATTTGACAGATCACTATAGAGGGTGGCTGCACAACACAGCAGCTTTCAGCCAAAACTGACCAACTGCTGCTACGCGCTACAACTGGTCGGCTTAATACTTCCTCGCTATACAGACGTAGGAGGAGGACTTACATGATAATTTCTCGACCAAAATAAACAGCTAAATAGGATGGAGAAGTGATCACCACCGCACAAGAGTAGTTGCGATATCGAATGACGCAGCTACAAATATAGTAGGAAGCAGGGATGAAGTTCAGGTTACAGCCTCCCACAGGACTGTCGCGGGAGCTGGCGGAATGGCTTATTACAGAAAAAATCGAAAGACCCATTTTCCCAGACATGAATGGGAGTATTCAGTATACGAAACAATGGAAATTGACTAACCGGATTATTGCTAAATTAAAATTTTTCCTGACTTTTTAATACAATAAAGTTGGTTAACATGGGTTAATAATAGGTTTCTACACGGAATTTTACGAACGACCGTTGTTGGTAGTACGGTGAAAGATGTAGGTTAGACAAACCAGGTAACTACAAAACATTCATATATTTATTTTTATTTTTCGATTTTATTATACAATTTTTAAATGAAGCCTATATTTAAATTTAATTGGTAGAAATCAAATATTCAAAATATACAATCCATATGTCGACATCTAGCTGGCAGATTTCAAAATATTCAATCAGGTTGTCACATAACATAATATGTAAATATAAATGTAAAACGTATAACAATACACCAAAGTAAAATATCGCCATAATTGATTCCTTAGTCGATGTGACCGTGGGGGCACCCATAACATTTCTTCCTCTTCAATTTGGAAGACTTAAGTAGTGTCTAAACGGACTCCCATAGTGTTTGTTTAATGGCGGACAGCTTCATTGGCGAGTGCTCGAGATATTCGTGCAGCGTTTAATTGTTGTATCATCATTAGTTAACAAACTAATCAACTTTTTCCAAATAATTTGAAAATAAAATAACTGATTCTTCGTTATTATTAGTGATCGATTGTTTTGGAATTCTGCAATATGTTCTATGATTAGGTTATTTAGGAAATGCAATATGATTGTGGGCAGTGGTCTAGGAGGAGATAGCGAACACAGCCCCAGACAGACAAACACACAGGGACACACAGACAGACAATTAATTTTGTGAAGCTCTCCATGTTATGACATTCAGAGGAGGATTTCTTCCTCTTCTAACTATCACTTCTTCTTCTACTTTTCCCAGAGTCAAACTGTCACTCCGTTCACAGCTCACTCGGACTCTTCACGGACTTCCTCTCACTCATTTTCAACTTTCACTGAAATGATTTTTCTAATCAATTTCCCTCTTCGCATAAGAAGGTGAAAAAAAATACAATTTCTCGTTTTCACGATCATTAAATATATAGTTTATCCTGTCTCCTGCCCTTAGATCATGAATGTGGCCTAGACCATCAGTCTTATCAATTCGCGCTGGTCAACCAGGTGAATTGCTTTTAATCAAATCTTTCGATTGATTTAACTGCGTCCAGCAAGTTCGTATGCTCTGCTTCAGAATCGCTAATCTAATTGTCATAATATCTAATATTTTTCAGAACAGCTAATCCAATGGACAGTATATTTAATCCAATTGTCATAATATCCAATATTTTTCAGAACAGCTAATCCGATGGCGACCGTATTTAATCCAATTGTCATAATATATCTAATATTTTTCAGAACTCCTAATCCAATGGCCACCATATTTAATCGAATGGTCAATATAAATACTACTCAGTTTCGATCTGGTGTGCTGTGATTCTAATTCCCAAGATGTCTGCATCTCTGCTAATATTTTTCTCCAATCCGAACAGTGTCTCACTGACTTTTCAATTGCCAAAACAAGAAACACCATTTCAAAATTTCAGTATGTCGCTTATTTACCCTCATTACAACTGAACATATGACGCATGTAGGACAGCTATTTGGAAATTTACTTAGTCAACGCTGGCTAGCTTGCTACCTGCCGACCGTTTCTATGAATTTTGCTCGTGACAATCAAAGAGAGATAATATTTGCGTCTGAAACAGGGGTAATGAATGCAGTAGCTATTGGTGATTGTCAGATATATGATTCGCATGTTTTTTTCTCAATTACAATAGATGCTTGCACAGTTAAAGAGGAGATTTAGACTAATTGTAAATGTCTGTTTTGTATTGTTTCGTCGAGTTAGTTTTACCATTGGATTGGATATTGCAACTGTTGGATTAATTAATTATTTTGATCGTTGGATGAACTATTACGATGAATAGCCACCACCTACTTGAGGAGACGAAGAAATTCAGCTTGACATCGGGAGTGACCCGACTGCCTGTCGACTGGCCGCCTCCCCCATTGACGACGGTTTGGGGCGAGGAACTGCCACTCAGCTGGAGATGCGATCCGGGCGAGGAGTGCTGACTGGGCTGTCGACCGCATGCGGGATTGGTGCCGGCGTTCTGGGCAATTGGCCCGCCGCACACGACCCCGCCGACGCTTCCACACCGTCCCGCACCATTCGTACTGCCGTCTGCACACCCAGGGGCCAAACAAATATAGCCAGTTGCATCACTATCGCAGTGTTTATCTGAAAGAGTAATCCTACTCCAAAAAGTGTGCAAACATGTGATACACTTTGTAATGTATAGTTACTCTGTAAAAGAGTAAACATTTATTCGATGTAAAGAGTAATTCTACCCGGGTAGAAAAGTATAATACTCTGGAAACGTGTAGTCCGGAATATATGAAGGAGTAAATATAATCTTCTACGGAGTAAAACTACATTTCGTATGACTCAATATTACACGTTCTAAATTTTAAATCTACACCTATAAGGAGTGAGTCTATATAATAAAAAAACGAAAAAATAAGATTAATTCTACTCTTTCTTTAACTAAATTTATGCAAGGAGTGAATTACATGTATTCAA
>JAUYWV010120615.1:0-11781 GCA_032274565.1 Nematoplana nigrocapitula
ATACTAGCTGAGCTGTCGCTGCATATAACGTAATCAAATATAAAACCAGCGAGAAATTTAAATAAAACTCACTTTTTTAAAACGACAAAACTTTCCGATAGCATCGATATTTGCTTCTACAGCAACAAGAAGAAGGCCCAATACATCACGAAAGAATGAAAGTATCTACGGAGACGGCGAGATCAACGAAATGGAGGAAAGGAAGCTAAATATCACCGAAGCGATGGAGCTCAGGAAGTTCAGAGCTGGTTACTCACACCGCCTCAATGCCTACTGAGTCAGAATTGGACTCCAAGACAACCGAACATGTCGCCTATGCAATGAAGCCGAGCAAAACACGGTGCACGTCGCTCAAACAATGGGCTGGCTAAACAAAAACAAAGTGGAAGTGAGAAATCCAGAATTGTGTCGGACAGTCAATCGAGCCTCAGAGCATTGAAGAAGAGGAGGGGAAAAATAGAAACGAACTTGTGGACAGAGTGGAGGAAGAAATGAATGGAATAAGAGAAGATGGAATGAATATTGTGCTGACGTGGGTACCAAGCCACTGTGGGATTGAAGGGAATGAGTTGGCGGATAAAGCGGTAGATAGGGCTACATTACTTAAATAAGAAGCGGTGATGTGTAGTTATGACGGAATGAAAAGAAGAGTGGGAGCTTGTGAAGATAAGTCTGAGTGGAAGCACGAAAGATCAAAGAAGATGTACGGAGAAACGAGAAGTGATAGGAGATGGAACGTGGAAAATGAATGGAGCAGAGAAGAGGCTGTGAGCATGGCGAGATTCAGGTGTGGTCATTCGCTAGAGCTAGGAGGTTACAGGAAGAGAATAGGCTTGGCAGCAGAGGGAAAATGCAGAAGATGCGGAGAGGAAGAAGAAGATGTGGAGCATGTGTGGAGGTATGATGCGGGGATGTAGATCAAGAAGGAGTTGGACCTGGATGACATGAAGGATGCGTGGAAAAAACCCGGGTCGGCGAAGAAGTACTGGGAGTGGTGGAAGAAAGTGCGGTGCAAGTAGGGATGACGACGACGACAACTGCAGCAACAGTCTGAATCTGAACCAGATTATTATTGTTCTAAGAAATATTGTGACCTAAACAAATTCTTAGGTTCTTAGAGAAAATACTTTTTAATGAGAAAATAATACAGCGACGCCGGTCTTAAGAACTTGAAGTTCAGATTAAAAACTTTCTTGAGAAAAAGTTTAGTCTTAGGAATTTCCCTAAGCCCGGCTGTGACCTTACTCGTTATTTCAGTCACACAATTAGATGATAAACATTTCATATAAATACATACCCTGTTTTAAATATACATTATATTTATATAAAAAATCTTATATTTCTTTATGTTTTTTATAATTAATGTTTCGATAATTAATTAGGCTATTGTTAAGAGGCTTCTTGAATTTGATGCTCGTAAATGCTGTACTGTATATCTAACAACCTCAAAGGGAAGTCAAACAATATGACTATACGCTCTCTCGTAAGAATAAAGTTTCTAGTGAGGAAAAGTACTACTTTTCTCAAATCGTGAAAATAATCATTCTTTGATATAGCCTTTAGAAGGGCTGTTGTCGCGTTCTCCGGAAGGTGAAAGTGACGATCGATGGGATTAATACTGTACTTCGTGGAACCTTCCAATTGCAACCCGAAAATGCTTGCGCATATGCTGTCAATTAAAAAATTATCCATTCTCAAAAAATATTTTTTTTAAAGATGCATATATTTCTTAAATGTTTTCTATTAATAGTTTGTCCTAACTATTTAATTTTGTTTTAACTAATCAACTTTGTTATTCTAAATTTGTTAGTCTTTTCAAAAAGCTATACTGTAAATCCCTTGTCAGAATGGATATTGTCTTTTAGTTATTCTAATGCCAACATTTGATCTAATACTTTTTTAATGCTGTCCGTCAGAACAAATTGAGTATCGATTTTTGCTTGCTAATCTCGATTTTTGTTTTAAAAAAATTAGTCCCTCACATACCCAGTCTCTCGTTCGTGAGTTGTTTCATTTGAGCCGTATGCGAGCGAGTATCAGGATCTTATCGACCTGGTTGTCTGCTCAAAAGTGACAAGAGAGCTTCAATTGAGGAGGAAGAGTGGGGAAGAAGAGGAAGAGAAGCGAGTGATCAGGGATAGCATGCACGCCGCTGTTGTCATTCACACTCCCCGGGACACGCTGGAGAGTGAGTGTATGTAAATGACTCAACCCGGCCGTCCATCATTAATCACCGAGTCAAGTCTGAGGTAGGCGAAAAGGGAATTATACTGTCAGTGTGGCACGCTCAAGCTTAAAGCATCTATACTGTACAGTATATACAGAGAAAACGACCTGCATAACGCGGCTGGAATGTGTTACTTTTTCTAAAATATTTATTTGCGTTTTCCTTTCACTCAAACTCACTCGCGCGATCGTATGCATCTATCATTCACTTTTTATGTAATCCCTTTTCCACCTTTTTCTCACTCAGACAACTTTGTTTGAACTCTCTCTCTTTCTCCTCCCTTTCACTTCTCTCTCTCTCTTTCTTTCTTTCTCTCTCCTTCTCTTTCTCTCTCTCTCTCTCTCTCTCTCTCTCTCTCTTTCTCTCTCTCTCCATCTCTATCACTCCCTCTTTGAATCAATCTATCTATCTCTCTCTCTCCATCTCTATCACTCCCTCTTTGAATCAATCTCTCTCTCTCTCTCTCTTGCAAACTCTCTCTTTCAATCCATCTCTCTCTTTCTCTCACTTTATCTCTCTCTCTCTCTCTCTCTTCATCTCCCTCTTTTGATCTCTCTCTCTTTTACTCCATCTCTTTCCATCTCTCTCACTCCCTCTTTTTATCAATCTCTCTCTCTCTCTTGAAAACTCTCTCTTTCACTCCATCTCACTCTTTCTCTCACTTCATCTCTCTCTCTTCATTTCCCTCGTCCCTCTTTATCTCAATTGCCCAATCTCTCTCACTCCCTTTTTCATCTATCTCTATCTTGCAAAACTCTCTCTTTCACTCCATCTCTCTCTCTCTCACACACACACACACACACACACACACACACACACACACACACACACTTCATCTCTCTCTTTCTTTCTCCCACTTCATCTTTCTCTCACTTCATCTTTCTCTCTCTCTCTCTTCATCTCCCTCATTCCTTCTTTCTCTCAATAGCCCAATCTCTCTCACACACACTCCTTCTACATCTCTCTCAGGCCCTTATTTTATCTATCTCTATCTTGCAAAACTCTCTCTTTCACTCCATCTCTCTCACTTCATCTTTCACTCTCACTCCCTCTTTTCATCAATCTCTCACTTGTAAACTCTTTCTTTCCTTCCATCTCTGTCTGTGACTCTGAACTGGCGTAAGTAAACTACTTGGGCACGCGGATAATTTAACCAAATCCAGGACGCGCATACCAGCGACGAGGGGAAAAGGGGATGATGTGTAAGCAAGTTTTGAACCAATGCGTGTTCACCCCCAAAACCACCCCAGCAAAACTTCTCCCCCTGACTCAGAACTACATCAAATATAAGAGCAGTCAAACGAAATGAGTGAGTGGATATGGGGGTGGGGAGGGAGACAAAACAACAGAGAGAGAGAGAGAGAATTTCGGACATACAACCGTCTGTCTATCGTTCGTGCATGCGATAACTCAAAACCAGAAGAAGCGAAGAGAGAGAGAGAGAGAGACAGCGAGAGTCAAAATCTCCAGCACCCTGACACCCACACACCAGCTTTATCCACCGTCCCCAGAATCCATTCTGCATCGGTGTGGTGCCCTGTCCTGAAAGAGTGAAGAGAGGGAGAAGGAGAGGAACGAAGAGGAGGAGGAGGAAGAAAACGAAGAAGAGTCGCAACATCAGCAGCGTCGGGAGCAGGAAGAATAAGCAGTTAACCCTTTTGTACATCCCCAGACGAAGTGTACCAACGCAACCAATGGCATCTGGCTATTTATCGGGGAAGGGGATCAATCCGTGCTCTCTTCTTCAATGGCTGGCTTGGTTGGCTCGCGCTCTCTTCCCAGTCTCAACTCACCTTCTGTTGGAGGGAGGAGGGCAGTAATCGGCTGAGTGGAAACAGGGGAATTATTACACAGTGTAGGTGCATTAAAGTTTGTCTGGAATTTCTCGGGCAGGTGGTCCCGAGCCAATTTTGAGACATGCCCTGGCGTCTCCTCTCCGCCCTCTGCTACTGTCTTTCATTGAATGCTAACCTTCTGGCCGAGGCCCCACCGCCCATCGCCATCTCCTACTGCGGCGGCTTTGCCGAGCGCCATGGGAGCGCTGGTGGACGGAGTGTCAAAGAAAGCGCCTTCTGCCGAATTCTCTGCGAGTCTCAGGCCGGGGCCGGTGGTGGTCTCTACTACGCCACGGGGACGGACTACTACTCGCCCTGGACCGGCTTCCACATGGTCTGCCGGGGACTGGAGAAAGAGGTCGTGGAACATCTCACCTCGGCCCAGTTTGCCGAATTCTTGCCCCAACTGATCAGCCTGGAGATTCAGATCAGTTTTCTGCCCCGCCTTACTCGCAATCTGGTGGGCCGAATGGGGAACTTACGTCGCCTGATTCTCCGAGGGAATCGGATCAAATCGGTGGCAAATGATGCTCTGGGCGGCCTTCCGCATCTAACCACCCTGGATTTGGGCTACAACCACCTCAGCTATTTCTCCCCGGAACTCTTTGCCAACACTACCCGTCTGGACAACCTGACCCTGAGCGGAAACGAACTGCTCAACTTGCATCCGAAGAGCCGATTGCAGGAGATGCTGGCCCCGGTCGGTCGGAGTCTGCGACACCTCTATCTGGACGACATGCGAATGGAGACGATCCCGAGCAACTACCTCTACCATCTGACTTCGCTGGTCACTCTGTCCCTCTGCCGGAATCAAATCCGCGAGTTGAACTTCATAAACTTTGTCGATCTGAAATTCGCCCGGGGGAAATTCAGAGTTCACTATCACTTCCGCGACAACCAGATCGAATATGTTGAACCCACAACCTTCCTCGTCCACTCCATCCCGCTTGTTCTAGACCTGCGTAACAATCAAATCAAAGATATCAGCTTCCTCTACAAGCGCTTGGACCGTTGCCATTGGGAGAAGAGCACGATAAATCTCCATGGTAACCCGCTGCTCTGTGACTGCGCCCTCTACAACTTCACCCTGGCCAAGACAGCCTCGGCCATTATCGCGGGCCGTTGCAGCAATCGGCCCTACAAGAACCTCCTCATCTACGGCTGGGAGGCCAGCGGGTGGGACCGGGGCGGATTCTTCGAACCCAAAGCCGCCGAGCGCTGTCCCCCGCCCGAGGATTTGCCCAGAGCGGTGCAGCCTGGGGAGACAACGACGCCTCCCCCGGTGACCCCTGTCGCCGCCGCCACCACCAGAAGCACGCGACAGTTCCAATTCCAGTGCCGATGCAACAACTGGCGTCGGGTGGATCAGTACTTCGACAAGCACTGTATGCCCCTGCAACGGATCCCGGAGAAGAGAGACGCCCCTTTCGTGTCGGAGTCGCGTTGTGAGGATAGGGTCGGGGCTGCTCCCTGCTCCGCACACCGAGCTGTTGTCTTTCTTTGGTCGCTCCTTCTCCTCTTCATACTCACTATGCAACTTTTATAGTGCCCAACTACATACAACACGACTACGCAGTCGCCAAATGGAACAGGTAAGCAAGAAACTGAGAGTGACTGGGCCGTCTTCAATATTTAGAGAGATTTATCCTAGATATTGTGCCTACTATGGTGTAGTCGCAGGCTATATCGCTGCGATTTGTCTTAGGGTTTTCGGTGCTAATGCAGTTTGCACCTCCTTTAAATTTACCACTATTGATTCGAGTGTTTTGATTGGTCAAACAAAGGCGGTAAATTTGAATTGAGAAGGGTAAACAACAAAATTAGAGTATTCGAGTTGACTGGTGCTATATAAAAGAATCCTAAAGAACAGCTGGAAAGGAAGAGGTATTAGAAATGATGTGAACGCAGGGAATTCTAGCAAAAAGCTTAACAGATTGAAAACTACGATTTGCCGGTCATCCACTACTGTAAGAGGTTCCTGCGGGAGTTTGCTTAACCTGGTTTTGGGTGGTACTATCGATGGAGAGAGAATAGGCGAGAAAAGAGAAACCTGGCGTGGAATTGTTGCCAACCTTCGAATCGGAGACGTCACCGCATGATGATGACGAAAATATTAAATTAATTTTCGCATATTATAATGACTGATAACTTAAATAAATTAAAATTAAAAGTTGATTTCGATGTTTACTATAAGACTTTCATACAAGTTTAGTTGATAAAACGAAAATTGAAACAATATATGAGAAAACATATCGTAAATAATTTGTAAAACAATGAAGCTGACTGTTGATCCCAAACTTTCCAGCCCAACTCGAGTCCACAAACTAGTTTCGTTCTCATTGGGACACATTAGGTGTACCGAAAAGAAGGCAAACCCGGCTTGTTTTGCGGCGCCTGTAGTAAAAGGAAAAGTAATTTCACCACAGCTAATAATAGCATCGCGCTATCACACATACAATGACATGATTGACACCGGATTTGAGATGAAGTTTATTTTTTTAATGTCATAATGATGTGTAAAAATTGAAGTGAATCTGTTAAGGAGGAGGGAGGCTGCAAACTGCATTAGCCCCGTCGTATTTTCCTATAGCTAGAGCCGGTAGAAAGATGCGGTTAACCAGCTGAAGTCAATGAAAAATATTGTATGCTGTAGTTAGACGCACTTGTCACTCGTTTTTTCTCGACGGTACTGCTTAACCAAAGACGTTTAGAAAACCGGGACAATCAAAGGCGATTTTCATTATTTTCTGGATGTTTTTTAAAGCTGCTTCTTTTTGGAAATTATAGACGTAAAATTCCTAAAATTGGATGCATCCTCCAATTTCTTATACTCAAAGTCGATTTGAATTAAAAAAAAACGATTGGGTGGATTGCCTTACATTCTATAATATAAAACAGGTAATTTCCGATAAAAAGATCGGCGCTCGTTGAAATCTTAGTTCACAATAGCGTTAGATTGCCAATCTAGTTGATTAATCGAATGTTCCATACATTTAATACTTATGGGCTGACGTCGAAACGTTTTCCACGGCACTGCAAAGCAAATCAGCCGTACATGATGATGTAGTCAGACATTTTCTGATAACCAGACCATCATTTTGGTAAACCTCGTATGACCAATTGAAGAATCCTCGCATCTCTATAATAGTGTTTGTCTGTCAGTTGGTCTGGAAAAGGCGAAGGAAACAACGAGGACGCATCATTGTACTTAACGCTCATTGTTTTAAAACTTATAACAACTACATAATCGAATTTAATAATTAATAACAATTTTTATGGTCAAATATTATAGTGATAAAAGTGTTTACTGTTTTTCATATATGTAAGTTATAACTTGCGACATTATCATTTGACATTTTTCAAATAGTCCTAGACCTAAAGTACTAAATTTAGCACGTATTATTCATTCGGATATTTCCGCCCTAAAAAGAAAAAAACAAGAGCTAATTATGTGACAGAATCGCGTGTTAGTAGTAATGATCGATACTACCCGAGCACATACACCCTCCCTTCTTTAGAAAGTCCCCCCCCCCCGAGGCAACAATTTATTAAGTCATGGCTATGTGTGCAATGTTTTCTCAGAAATGGCAAAGTGTTGTAGTGCATTCAAACTTTTTCTCAAGGTCCAGAACGTTGTCTTTGGGAAAAACGGTTGTCCACATTTTGGACTTAGTACAGTTTCAAAATTTTCAAAAATCTTGAATAACTTTTATAGGAGACGTTTCCAGACCCATATCGTATTGGCATCCAAAACATTCGACAGGGGTGTGTGTGCTCGGGTATTACCGATCATTACTACTCGTGTTAATCCCAGTCACCAACTCGTCCGGTCAGTACTTATTGGAATCATGTGAAATACAATCATGCTATTTTTAACACTTTTTGTCTTGACACACAGACCAAAAAAAACACATCCACACATCTATCAACACAATCGAGTAGCCAACCATTGATAGTCTGCGGTAAGGATGGAACACAGATCATCGTTATATAGTATCGATCGACGAAAAAGAAATATACATTGTATGTACTGTAGATTTATCGGGTTGTTCCATAAATCATATATTTTTTATATCGGTCGTATATTATTTATAGGAGGCGTTTTATTTTAGTTTATATTCGAGGAAAACTTAAGAAAAAGACATTATGTGTAGCTATCAGGCTGAAATATATACATACAAATTGCCATATCATATCATCTGTAAAGAAAGAGAAGAATATTATCTATAAGATAGCAGTTGCGGAATATTTTTATCGGTCATTGATTTTAAATCAGATGCTCCTCAATTTTATTGATTTCTCATTATTCTACATTACGCGCGTAATTAATTGTGAATATCATATCTGTAAAACATACGCCGGATTTTGGAATAAAAAGTAGCTATTTATTCTGCTCGTAGGTTTCTGCGTGCGTATGTGTGTGTGTGTGTGTGTGTGTGTGCGCGCGCAAATTCTAGGGAAGTTCGGTCCAGTAGTTTCAGAGGAGTATCAAACCAGACATGCATTAATGTAAATATCTGCGTCTTTCAAAAGCTCAAAAACAACATCTTTAAAATAAACGGAATCGCCGTTGATTGTCCTGATGTTTAACCCCATTCCAGATAATTTCGCTGAATTGTCCAGTCACTCACATATATATATTTCCTCTGTGTGATACCTGTTCGGCCTCTTCTACATTCTTCCATCGCCAAATCACAAGAAGACTTTCAGAGAAGATTGCGACTTGAAGAGATCCCCATCGTGTCCTGCAGTCGATATATTGTAGATGATGGTAGAGGATTACTCGCTGGCATGTGCCATTAAATCTCTCTCTGGTCTGCTTATCTGTTTGTGGTGAGAGAGAGAGGAAAAGCGAATTATGTTACAGACATTCAATGAAAACAAATCTCAAATTACTTACTTATCTCTTATAGTTGACTCTTGTTTTTTTAATTTTTTTACTTTGATAATTCTAGTTTTGGCATATGTAAGTTGCCAAAGATATATCATTCTGGCTTTCAGTTTATTCTAGAACTATTATTTACCTGTTCCCATATGTAACAGTTTTTTATGTCCAATAATTTTGTTCCTGATAAATCAAGCTAATGCACAGCTGGGAATGAGAGAGTTTTCGAGAAGAGAAAAATATTGTTATAAACAACAGGGCTTTCTTGTGAATAAAGCACAAATCCGTATATGCAGAAAATTGGTGAAAAGTACAAAAAGCATCAGGGAACCAGACCATGGATTCCATCTTGTAACCCCCTGTTGAACTGGTCACTGAGACACTGGCGTTACGCTGCGTAGATGGTATCGACATCACTAAATTGCTGCCCTCGAAGGCTTTTCTTGTTACAATGAGACAAAAAGGGAGAGAGAGACATTCTTAACCCTATCCATACGGCGGGGGGGGGGCGATTCAGCCCCCCCCTGTTTTATTTTTGCTGAAATTGTTATTTGAAAAATCGCGTGATCTCCAGCTTTCATGACTTTTCCTAACTTTCTGTTTAACAACTTTTAATAATACTTTCATCGTTGTTACCCCCGCAGGGGGTCTGCTATAGGCCTCTAAATTAGGTAACCCCCAGTTTTTTTTAGTTCAGTTATTTATAAGTGAAAACAACAAAATGTTTCCTTGGGGGTGAATATTAGTGAATTCTATTTTATTGATAATACACAATGAACCACCAACACCCACTATAATATTCAGACACTCAGTACTGTATTATATAGTTAATTATTTCGATTAAAATTGAAAAGAAATTCACATTTTTCGCTGTACTTTAAAAATACAATTAGCTGTAACTTTATATATATATATATTTTTTAAATGCACAGTCATCTGTAGATAATTTTGATTTAATTAGGTGCCAATTTTCATAACTATAGCACACTCCTAAAGTACTGTAGATTTCAATAGGGGGGCCGAATCAGCCCCCCCCCCCTCGGTACCTGGCTGCGTTAAATAGCTCTGTATGGATAGGGTTAACGTCATCTTTCCATATGATTATCTCGCCTTATCACAATTGTGCGTCTTGAAGGACTCTTCATTTTCTAAGACTGGGTGTTTTTCTTGCGACTTGCAGACATCACGTGATTTTGCAGGACATCCAGATAGTGCCTTACGGAACTGGTGTTATTCTTGCTCTTTTCATCAATTTGAATAAATTTTCTATGGACAAAAACACAAGATTTTGGGGATAAATATAATCTCATTGCCTACTCGCGGAGGCGGTTATATTGTTGTTATTATTCCCATTCTACTTGCTTTCAGACAAGTAGTATGATGAGTTCAGTATGCTATTATTTTACAGCTGTTATAAACATTTAAATCAGCCAATGAAATTGGCCAGTTTTCTACTGATGCCACCAAGCGTCTATCCTTAAAGAATACATACAGTACATGCAGCTCAGCAGTTATAGAGGCAAACTGCCTCTCCGATGTCTAGTCTGTTTCGCGACCGTATTAGCAGCTAACCGTATAACAGGACAATTAGGTATGCCGGATATCATAAAATCGCATTCAATTTTGCACAGGAGCAGATATTTTTCAGCTGTCGAAAAAAGGAAGAATTTACTTCCGCGAAGCACACACAAATCCATGCATACGAGTACACTGTATGCTATTAAAATACACACGGGTACATGCCCATTTACTGTAGGTCTGGGTGCTGTCTCAGGAGGAAACGTCGCAAAAAAACAAATTTATCTTTGTTTTAAATTTTTTTTATTTCTTGCTCCACAATTAATTATTTTCCCAGTAATATTTTTTGAAGACTGAGTCAACGACTGCCAGATTATCAGGACGGTCAACTACGCTTTTAGTGGTAGTTTAACCGTGAGTTTGTTGATTATATATCCACAATAAAATAGTTAGTCGATAGAAATAAACGTCCATCACATATCGTTGCTTAATCGCAATTCTTAGAGGAATAGAATGGTAAACTGTACTCAAACGCTTTGATAGTATCGCTTTTGCATTTAAATTTGACTAATATGCGCAGTCTATGGAGTGAAAATATTTTCACCAATCATTATACTTATTTTAGTGTATCAAAAGAATGTTACAGAAGTACCCAACGGGGAACAATAGCCGTAACTATATATGAAAAAATGTAAATTCTATATTTAGACCAGTTTTTTACTATTATTAGATGAGCAATGTACTTATTTTTCATATAGTTCCACATTTTCCCCTATTGGTATTGCTGCAACATGCTTTAATACAATAATAAGCTGTAGCTGAAGATTGGTGAAAATGAGTTCGCTCCTTATAGACGGATAATAAAAACGCCTTCACTATAAAAGCGTTTGAGTAAAGTTTACCGCATGCGAAAATTTATAATTTTGATTCCTCAGAAGTGACCTTCAAAATGGTTTGTTTCAAGGTCAGGAGATGGACAGATGAAATGAACGAATGAGATAAATGAACGTTCAAGGGGGCATACTCTTTCGCGAAGGCTTCAGCTTTCCCTTTGTCTTTGTAGGTAGTTCTCTTCGTCTTAACCCCTGTCTTACTGTGTTCTGTGGTAATGTTGATCGCTTTGCCCTGCGTTCTGATTTGAGTTCTACCGTCCATGGCTTTGATGGTTCTCCAGAGAGCCGTGGTGTCCGTATTGCTGTCCAACTCGTTTGCCACATACTCCTCCCATCTTTCTCTCTTGTCTTCTTCGACGACCCTACGCACCTCTTGGCCTGCTTCGACCCATTTGACCTTATCTTCTTCACTATCTTTGATAT
>JAUYWV010120648.1:0-11780 GCA_032274565.1 Nematoplana nigrocapitula
ACTTTCTTAGCAAGTTAGTGAATATTTATTTCCAGAAATCAAATTTATCATTCAAATTGAGTGAGTGGAAAATTTCTGTCACTATTATCGGTGAGGAAAAATATTCTAAACAAATTCGAATATACGAAATAATAACAATCGTTGGAAAAGATTATTGTATAGCTTTTCCGGGTCATTAGTCACACTAGCAAGTTTATTAGTCGTAATAGCCAGATCAATAATAAATTCAGTGAAATCTGCCGGAGTGAGCGAAGCTCATGTGCATTAGCAGAATCAAATGCGTCTTAGCAAGTTCATTAGTCATTTTAAAACCATGCTTTGTGCAGTTATGCAGGCCGTATAGATGAGCAACGTTTGGTAAACGCTTTCAACCGTGGCCGGGACTATTTGAAATTGGCCCAAGAGTTGGGGATAAAACGTCAGACAGTCTATGCTATTGTGAGAGAACTACAGCCCGTGACGGTGTAATAGACATCCCACGTGGAGGCCGACGGCACGCAAAGATGGACGATGAAATGAGTCTCCCTTTGAGAGAGATAATTCTTGCCCACCCCGCATTTACACTGATGCAGATCAATAACGAATTTCGTCAACGTCTTCCAGAGAAGCCCCATATCAGCCGTAGTGTTAGCTGGCAAGCATGCCTTCTACAGTATTTATTAAGAAATTAGAAGATAGACATGCGGAGAGGAATACTGACAGAACGAAGCAACGCCAGCAAGACTACGAACGATGGCTTTTACACGAAGGAATCAATGATGAACTCAGTTTCATTGACGAAGCAGGAGTTAATCTGTTTACCAAAAGGACCCGCGGACAAGACCCAAGAACTTGGCGAGTGGTGCGAATGGTCAATGCAAGAAAAGGCCCAAATTTTACGGTCGTATTTGCGGATAGTAATCAACGCGGACTTATTTATAATGATTATTTTGAAAGTGGCATGCGAGGAAGAAGAAGAAGGTCCCCGGTGGTCACTTGGGGGGCAGGCAACTGCTGTGAACACTCATTTAAAACGGCGATGGCGACCTGTCTCCCTTTGGAGGGAAGATCAAAGTTGACTGGACTCATCCCTAAAGTCGTCTGTTGTTCACCTCCAAGCGGGGCAGGCTGGGGTCCCTTGTACTGGTACAGTCACGCAGAGACTCAGGCCAGCTGATGGGACGCGAACGGGCACAGGCGCATGTGTGTAGGGTGCACCTACAAATCCGTCCACGCAACGGCACGAGACGCGGGCGTCCCTCAACTATTTCGAGGTGGACTGTTGCATCCTCCCAGAGCATTCATCACCCTCATCTGAGACGCCTGTAATAGACCACAGATGGAATGCTAATCCGTTTCATGACAGCGGATTGCCTTCGGGTCTGGGAAGAAGAAGAAGGTCCCCGGTTTGTTAAAACGTTGGAATCTATATATTTCGCGCGTAATTGGGGTGGAAACCCAGGCTACCATGCTTTTCAACAACGACTCATCGCACGCTCGTGGTCTTCTACCTCCAGGTCAACATCAAGGGCCAAATCTTCCTGACCATCACTGCATAAGAGCGTTACCCCCATACTCCCCAATGCCATCTTGTGTGGAGCATGCATTCAGTTCTTTCAAGGCTGAATTAAAACGGACCCTTGAAAAACGTCGCCCCAGCTAATCCAAATGGATCACGGAGAACGCATGACAAGTTTGGCGCAGCAGGTAGAGATGGCTATCCATGTCAGTACTCCCCAAAAGTGTACCAATTGGTTCAGATGCAGCACGCAACCCTTCCTACCAGCATGCCTGGCATTAGAAAATATACAGATGACTAACGAACATCTACACTACATGGTTTGTCTATTCCATTTTCTAGATTGAATAAATTAAATTTAGGATTTACTTTCGTTTTTTCGCTTAATATACAGGGTTCCTGGGGTATACTGTATAATCTAAGGAGACGCTAGATGCATGACTATAAAATGACTAATGGATTTCCTAAGATACATTTTATTCTGCTAATGCACATGATCTTCGCTCACTCCGGCAGATTTCACTCGAATTTATTATTGATCTGGCTATTGTGATTAATAATAATAACCCGGAAAAGCTATCGCAATTTAAACCGATTTTTTTTTCAACCTTCTAAGTAAAATTCCTACACAGTCAACTATTGTCCATCTCCCCACTTAGCCAAAACGTCTGTTTTATTAGTTTTATATAAACGGGTATACCAGTATATCTGTAGACAGGATGTCCAAATCGTCACACAAAGGAGAGTAGTATAGGAAATGGAAAGTGAATCTGAATTGCTGCTGAGCCAAGGCTGCATACGTGAAGCTCCGAAAGAGCCCCATACAGAGACTGTTACGCCGGGAGTTATCCTCAGGACTTTCTCTTCTCCTTCTGTATCTTTTCGCTTTCTCTCTCTCTCTCTTTACGCCGGAAGGTCGGGGCGCTAACGCTTCCCCTCGACCGGAAGTTACAACAACAGATGTGAGTATAAGAAGTCGGGCGGATCACTGCTGTCTTGCTGTATACAGTAGACGCGAAAGCACTATAAAAGTCCACCAGACGCGACGCGACGCAAAAAGTTGAAAGAATGTTGTTCAATGAGTCTATGACAAACCAAACGCGACACGACGAAAGTGTAGTTAAAAAACAAATACGTGTTTGAGTTTAACAACTGTGTGTCCTTTGAAGAAGTTTCTGCTTGCTGAAGCATTTGAGCCTTTAGATTTTAAAAACTGCTTTACAGTCTCCACTGTATTTAGAATTCCAAACCGTAGTCTGGATGTTTCAGCCCACAATGTGTTCCCCATGTCATTAAACATTTCACTCGGCTTGAGGACCATGAAAAATATAAGATAAATTTATATAGTGACGATCTTGCTTGAAAGTGGAAATTGACTCGAGAGCGCTGACCACCATCTATCAACCCGGCCTTGTTGATCCAAATCATTCAGATATTTTGTTTGCTTACTGACGAAACCTCAAGATCAAATCTCACCTTCTCAACAATTGTAATAATTGAAAAGTCTGGCGACAAAGCAGATAAATCACGAAGTGATGAGTTGGTCAAAGTCATTTTGCAAGCGTTCTTTGATTCCATCAATATTGTAGTGGTTTCGCCGGTCCCATAAACATGTATTTCAATTGTTGTAAGTGTGCGTGCACTAATATCTGCTAACTGACCACTTTATACACCAATAAATTTGTGAGAACAAATAGAGATAATGAACGGAGCAAATTTTCCTGTTCTTTCCAAAGACCCCCTTAAATATTATTCCATATATTTGTACTGATCTAGAAAACTATCGAAAATCTTCAAACATTTCCGAAAATTTATCATGCTGGTAATACTAGTAGAGTGTAAAACCTGCGTTTGTGGGATCCCTTACTCAGTCTGGATAGACGATTCCATAAGGACCTTGTCCTGGATCACTTCCGCTTCTTGTCTCAATCGATCGTACTGAAATGAAATAAGGAAACTTTTCAGCATTACGTTTATCCGCCATCGTTAGTCAAGATAGTATTACAGAAAAGGTATTAAAGAAATATAATAAACTCGAATGACAACACATCGCCCAAGACGATGACGGACGGAGGGCGTCATTCTGCATGTCAAGGTTCGACTGACTTTTTCCTAGCCGCACGAATGTGGATGATGTGTTTAGTTAAAATGTCGGGGGCTGCACAGACAACGTACTATAGACTGTACACCAAGTCTCTATATGCATTGGGCAACAGTACAGTGGAGAAAGACTTGTAATTATCTGCTAAGATTGAACAAACTTGAAAAGGGCGGAGGTACGCATAATTAAATATGATGTAATGGCAATTTGTTTCGACCGTTCAAAAAACTGTATAAGGAAAACACTTCTAGAAAAAAGAAGCCCTGTTATTAGTTAAAGAAGCATTCAGATGATGGGCTCCGCATCTCCTGGATTGCATGACATGCTCGGCGAATGAACACCAGTTCGGGTTGATCCACGACACGTGATGACTTGGATATGGCGATCCATGAGGCGGTGGAAATAAAAGTGCGGAGCCTATCTCTCAATGTAACCTCGTTATTCGTAAAACAGCCGTAAATTTGCAGCTCCCTGGCTTCTATCGCAAAAGCAATACAGTACCGCTTATCCTATAGGTAACTTCCACTGATGATTCGAAATTCTATAAACGGAGCACCGAAATCACGCATATCGACTGGGAAAATTTCAGAGCACAGAAAGGGCACATATCTCTCGGAAGGAAAAGAAAAAAAGGAGGAGAGGAAGGGAAGCGGTGAGGACGCATCATTGGACTTATCGTTCCTTGTTACTTTTAGCATTTAGTTGTTTATGAAGATAATTAGCAGAGGTGCCCGGCTTCGATCGAGGGATACATAGGGCAATAAAATATCAGGAAACAAACAAATTTTCAAGTAAAACATTTATTCTGATGAGTCAGTAGGAAAAAGCAGAGAGAAGAACTATGTTGAGAAATACTTTATTTCGATCAAATCGGGTCAACCCAAAGACTTTAAATAGATTATAGAGACGTCGCACTGCGGGGAATTCCCCGTTGTTTCGTTTTCCAAGTTTCGTTTAAACCAGGTAAAAACATACGCAGGATAGACTGTTAGGATGAATTTTTTTATTGTTAGTTTGCATGCAATCCAACTGATTCCGGTTAATGACGTCACCTTGTCCAGTCAGGTCGCGGGCGAGCTCCATGACTCGCCTTCTCCAGCTTTGCTGATCTTCGGCTTGTCAGCTTCTTTATTTCATCCAGACATCTTTTCCTTGGTCAACCGCGTCTTCGTTTGTCGTTGCTGATCCTAAGCATGATGGATTTATCGAGGCCATTTCCTCACATAACATGCCCCAGGTAGACCAACTTCTGTTTGATTATCATGGATGTCAGGAGTCGGATCTGCTCGAGAGCACAAACATTCGCTCTTCGGTGTGTCCATGAAACACGCAACACTCTTCTCAAGCACCAAAGCTCAAATGCATTGACTTTCTTTCGTTCGCACTTCCCCGTTGTCCAGGGCCCGCACCCATACAGGCCAATAGGGAAAACAAGAGCTTTGACTAGAGGATTTTTCGTTCCTATGTGAATGTTCCGAACTTTTCAGATGTTTCCAAGTCCGGCCATCGCAGTTCTCCCCATTGTAAGTCGACGTAAAATCTCGTCTCTACAGTATCCGCTTTCTTCTATATTAGAAATCTTTCTCCAGAAATGGTATGTTCGACAAGTTATTCACCAGCAGTCCGGTTTCGTGGTTAAAGCTGTAAACACCTGTAAACAATAATATACACCACAACCAGCATGTTCGACAAGCGATCACTGGGGTGCGGGTGCGAATCCTAACCAGTACTCACCTGGAGCAATAACCCCGAAACCGGTCTGCTGGTGGATAACTTGTTGAACAATGCCATTTCTAAAAAATCAAAAGTCCGTATTGTCTACTATTATAATAGTAGTATAAATATTCTATCTTGTTTTTGTTTTTTGTAGGGCGATTTCCTTAGGATGAGCGGGTCTGTCAACTCTACATATTTAGTACACAGTTCAATCAAATTACATTACTACTAATTAGCAATGTAATTTGATTCCATGGGTAACGTCAGACCATTTCTGCCACTCAAACGTATACAAGTCTTACTAGGGGTCGGTACACCACTCCGGGTGGTCTGACATTGCACCTCCATGCTTAACTAGCCATAGCCGTGGAAGTACCCCGCGCTACCACTACACCAGTTAGCAGGAATTTTTATATTGTCTTTGCCTAGTTTGAAATCTTTATCTTTTTCGTAGCCCTGGTTTTGCACTTTCCTTTCTGATTGCCTCCAGTCACAATTAAAACACGTTTTTCAATTCTACAGTTGTTGCCGACTTCGACTAAACAAATCAATGCAACCTACCAATATTTCACCTGGCCACACCTTTACACATATAACGAAGAATGCGGTGTGAAATGGATAATTTGAGAACATCTGAACTATTACCAACCACACTCACCTCTTCCTCCATCTGGTTGGAATTACGCTTCTCCTCTCTAAGGCTCTCCTCCAGCGTGACCATCTTCTCAGCGATATCACTGACCAGCAAACTGGACGAATCACGCAGTTGGATCACGGCCTGGTTGTACTTGTCACGCAGAGAATCGCGTTCGGCTGAGAAGGACAAGAAGGACTGTTATTAGCAGTTATTATTAGTTGCGTATAACAATTATGATCAAAATATACAGGTCGTCACCGAGGCCCTGCATCATAGGAAAAACAGTGAATTGCAAATTGGAGAAACAGCGCACTTTGATTTGATAATGAGCAATTTTCTTCATCCGGAATACCTCAAAACAGTGGATAGGACTGTGAGGTGCCGTACAGAGTGACCGTCAAGTACCCCAGATCAACTAAAATCAATCGTGTTCAATACTCTCGCTAATTTGAATATCCATTGTAATGGCCTAAGATAATACCGAAATTATTGGAATGTGACAACATGGAGAGCTTCCCACAGTTCGCTATCTCCTCCTAGACCATCCATCGGAGAGAGCTGAAATTGTGTTTGCACACACTTCGAAAAGGCGTGCACTATTATATGTTTTTAATTTTTCTCCCTATGCGTGCCACAGGTTTCGTTTTAAGCCCTTTTGAGACTACCAAACATATACTACAAGTCACTTTTATACCTGTTCTTGATAATTATGTGATCTAATGAAATTTCGAGGAGACAAAGAACATCTTAATCTATTAACTACCTAATTAAGATACACGTAGACTTGGAAATTGAATGACATTGAAATTATAAAGTTGACATTGTGATTGTAATTCGCAACAAAATGCCAAAGAAAAATCACCCAATGGCTCCCAGTCAAGGACTGCCAAGAGAAAACGAAGAACCGACACAACGCACTGCTCACCTTAAAGCAACTGAGCGTCAACATCCCGCGAATGTGACTGCGAAACCCTCGCACAGCGCTCTGCCCGTCATCGAACAAACGCTGCACGAATGTATCAATCCCGCGGCAATAAAACATCATAACAGCGCGCTGCCCGTCATTAGACAAACGCATTGGGAGCCACGGGCTTCGTTTTATGGTATTTTTAGACACTTTTTAAAACTACAAATATTTACGTCTTTTAATATCTGCTATTGATATGCGATCTGTAATGCGCCCAGCATGGAAATGGTGACACCATTCGATTTGAACATTAATAATGCAAGTGAGCACCAAAAAATAAATAATTTATTTGGTTACATTCCGAGCTAGCGGACGCGTTAAATAATTTATTTGACGTGCTCTAAAATCAGCTTCTCATCGATACAGAAAAAATGTATTGAATAAAACGTTAGGTTTGTCAATTTGAACAATTCTGTAATCATTGACTCTAATCAAAACTCTAAAAGCTTCATCGAAAGACAGTATTAAAATCGCCGAGGCCTTTCTATCGCTCCTGACAAGGCGATACACATCAATGAACAGAACCAAAATGACAGCGACATAAAAAGCTGAAATGAACGGTCGTCACTCATCACTGCCACGGCAGTACCACGGTGATGGTGGCCCAAAGCGCACAATTTACACAGCAGCTAGTGCAGACTATAATACAGGGTGTAGGGGTCATAGAAATCGGATTTGTTTTTAATATCTATAACTGACACGCCGCCATTTGCATGTGTCGAAATAGAAGCTGTCAGTTGTGTGGCAAAATATATGGCGGAGATAGGCGTTTTTAAATTGCGCGCAGCTTTAAAAAATCAATACTCCGCATTTCTAATGCATTTTTGCCACACAAAGCCAACTCCTGTGGTAATCGCTAGTCAGCCATTTTAAATCAGCTCATGTCGCTTCTAGTTTAAAATAGCTATGCCGCGTAATCCAATTTCTATCGTCGGGGTCTATAGAGACAACTTGGAACTGATCACTTGCAAGCGTAGATCGATTAAAGCAAAGGACAAATAGAAATACGCCTATTGATCGCACTACCATAAATAGCTCTATATCTAGACACAGTAGCAAGCACAGCAATAGGATTACTTTAGAGAACAGAAAGTTTTATTTCAAGAGCATTTATAGAGAAGCGTGTATAACAATCTAGAAGAAAAATTGCCAAAAACAATAAAACTACGTATTACCTGCAATTTGTTTGCTTTTCATCCGTACGTTTTTAATTCTGAAATTAAACAATATAAAATTGTATACGACCTATAATAGGTTTTCTCCTTCAAACAGGCTTTGCTTATAGTGATTTGACAATTGAATTTCCTTCAGCCGTTTTCTATAATTAAAGCAACTTTTTTATTATCAATGTACTGTATTGTACATTTTAATTAGCAATTACAATGGCATACATTTACAATTTATTTTAAACTAAGGCAGCTAGTTATCAAAAGGGATGACCCGCTCACTATTTCGGTAATCAAGGTGATTGTTTTAATTTTGTAATTTTAGTAATAATTGTAATCTCTCGTTATTAGCTACCGTCTGTGCGGCAGTGAACAACAATAAAGAATTTACGTCTTCTCCACGAGAACGACACGTTGGCTACACTGGGAATGCAATCAGGTGCGCACCTACCTTTTCAACAGCCTCTCCTTGCCACCAACCAAGCTGTCCACGCCATCAACCATCCGGCCAATCTTCCTCCTCAGACCAGTCAGCACATCCGAAGCCTTCGTCGTCAAATCATCTCCGGTCCAACAGGAAGAGTCCCCAGCCGGCGTTGTCAATGACAACGCCTTCATTTGACTGATTAATTCTTTACGCATAGATGTCCATTCGCTTAGCTGCAAAAAAGTGATGAATTCTATTAAATAATCTGGTCAAAAATCTGGTTTTAACCGAAGTTGAAATAGTGCGCCATAAATTTGGCTCACCGCGAGATCTCCATCGGCCGCATCACTCGAGTCGTCTCCCTCGTCCATGTCCGTACAGCTGGAAGAGATGGAGGACAGTGACTTGCTCTCACCTCGGCCCCAACGACTACACTTCAGACTAGCCAGTCGGCTGTCGGAGAGGGCGGTCGGCTGATGCTGCCAGCGGTCGCAGAATGGCGACGGTCCTCCAGACACCGCCTCTTTCCCCCCACTGCCCAACGTGTCGGTGAGTTCCCGGCGGAGGGAGAGCTGGTGCCCGGACGTCGTAGTGTACTGCTCAGTTCCCCCATCCGAAATCGGTGGAGTTGTGTCGTTAGCGGGGGTCCCGGTCAAAATCGATTCGTGGGGAGGCAGAAGTCGACCAACCAGGTTCAATTCGGAGGTGGTGAAGAGGGAGACTGGCGACACACGACCTCGATGCTGACTGCCCGCCAGACGTTGTCTGCTCCATGACGCGTTGTCAAGAAATTTATAACTTCTTGATACTTACTTTCATTCTACTACTAACAAACGTATCAATAGTATATAAAGGAAAAATAATTATTTTCAGCTGTTCTACCTTCATTTTTATCCGCGTTCTTTCCAGCAAAAAAAAACTTCTCTCTCGCAGCAACATTAATATGGAATCAATGCGACCTATTAACAAACTTGACCACGCGCGCCCGGCATCATGTACTCCGCTAGCCACACACAAAAGCTCAATAAACAAAGTAAAGCGCGTGGAGGTCAGCTGAGAAGGTTGAGGTACCTGACAAAATGGGGATGGCAGGCAATGCGTGAGTCGATAGCAAGGCAGCTGAGGCCTGGCCTGAGTGTCAGCAGCTTGTGAAACAGCCATCGAAGATGCAGACAACATCCAATAAGAGCTATAGTGGAGTATAATTCGGGTGTAACCGAAGAACCTCACTACAACCCCGTCTAAAATCAATTATTAGCAGTTGGAGAGATGTCGGCGTCAAAACGTCCTTCCATGCATGACTTAATAAACTGGACTTCACCCTCCCTGGAAGATACCAGGCTCTATGCTCGTCATCAAATATCACAGTGTGAACGGACGATGGATCGGCGCACGGGGGAACCTTGAATGAAGAAGCTGGAGTCTATTAAATTCACCAATCGTGAAAGCATCAGAATAACTAACAGAACTCACCGCTGTCAAACTCGTTCTAAATAGAAGCTACCTCATCTCACATCAGCGGAGACAACTGGGGTTCCATGCGCGTATGTACCAACTCTAAAAGCGCAATCTCCATCCTTATGCTCGGACACCACCAGTCAAGCTATCTGGAACCACCTTGAAACACTGGCAGATAACAATTGGAGGACAGTTCATCTCCGGTGTACATTGGGGCATTCAGCACTACAAGGTAGCGAGGAGTAGTTGTATTATTGTAGTCCAGATGGAAACCACCAGGGACATAAAGGCAGCCTAAAATCAAGTAGCTCGTTACATCATATAAAAAATCGATCCGAGAAACCTAGCGACTCAGCACCTTGGAAATTTGCGAGCCGCTAACCGTATCTATCTTATCTTTTTCACGTAGTTCAGATCACTCGTGAGATCCGGTCCGGTAGTTTTTGTTACTTTTGCTGTTTACCTTTAAAGTAAAGGATTGCCGGTTACCAGACATCACGCAAAATGATGAAATGAACATTTCTGTTTTCTACTGAATTGTGCATTACGCGACTCGGTCTGTTTTATTCTATGATAATTAAAATAACGTTGGCAACAACAGGTGCTGTGATCTGTGAAGTGGCCCCGGTCTCACATGAAATTCATAAAGTTGGCTTTATAAATACGTGAAACGAGTCAAATGACCATTTGAGTCATACTGTTCTCATTTTAACTGCAGCCACTGTAACTTCTACCCCGTGGAACTGTTCCTGGCACCTCTTCTCTTCGAATTCCCTACTTTAATTGTGCAGTGGCACCTATGTAGTGATGCATTCTAAACTGACGTAATATTAATATAAGAAACTAACAGTCGGCGAAACGTTTGCTCCTGTGTTCAGTAGAAAAATACATTTTTTAAAACAATATCGTGCATTTTAAAACTTAAAAACTGAACTAATATACTGGCTTAAAACTAGTTTGTTTTTTACATGTAATCTGATTGAAAATTTGATTAAAATGACTTCTTTGTAATTGCATCCTTTATTTTGCGGATAGAAAATTTTCAGCAGCGATTTTTGTGCAAATTTAGGGCTCAAATAGCCATACTTACAAATTTATGGACTTTTTCAATACCGGATCAAAAATAGGATCGGATCCGAATTACGCTTATGATCCGATCCGATAGGAGCACTGGTTAGAATCTATCAGTTCTCGTCACTCACCTGACAAGTTCCGACTCAAGCCGCTTTGCAGTCTCTTCGACTGTTTCTTTGGCTTTCCGGAGGTTCTAAAATTCATAGAAGCAGCAGCAGCAAGTGCACCAGACTAAATCAGCACAATAACACTCTATAATCGCACATACCAGACACTTCTCGTCAAGGTCGTCGATAACACAGCGCATCTTGGTCATTTCATTTTCCTTCTGGACACAATTTCATGCATTGGAATATTATAGAAATTGTTTTTGAAAAGAGTCATAATACTGTATTGACAAGTTTATCCACCAAAATATGATTAAGCAACGAAATTGTATAGTACAGATATGTATCCATCGCCACCACTATAGCCACCGGAAGTTTAGACGGTACAACTACGGCGAAGGCAAGCCCCCTCAATCTACCAAAACTGATCCCTCGCTCTTCTCTCTTTCGTCACTGCCAACTTCCCTGTCCTCGTTCTTATTCTCCTTTGTTACGTCTCAATCTCTGCTGCTGCTGCTCCTTCCCGCCTTGAACGGAGTGACTCGCTCCATGGCCCGGCATCACATTGATCTGCCGGTCCCCCGCAAGTAACTCACCAAGGCTGGGCTGGCTAGTGCCTCTTCAAGGTC